>BGPR01015446.1:0-36649 GCA_013235015.1 Araneus ventricosus
AAATTTCGATTTATATTTTAGCATTTATAACTTTACAATTCAACCAGTTGATTGTTCAAAATCTTTTTAAGATACGTTTGAAGTTTGTATTGAATTTTTAGATTTTTATTTCATTTCAGACATTTTTAAATTTTTATTTCATTGTTAAAATATTTCCTCACCCTGTCTTGAAATTGTACCGATTTTCTTTCAGTTAAATTTTAAAATGCCTTTCTTCAGAATACTTAAAGAGCATGGACAATACAGGAAATTTAAATGATTTGAAACACAACTGATATTTTTCTCTAGCAAGCTGTTCCCGAAAGACGGCTAATAAAATATTGGCAAAGGTTACCGAATTTGGAACACCTGGATATTTTTAATGTGCAGTGATAAAAAGAAATCTTCATGAAAAAACGAGTTGATGAGTTGTTTTCTAGTTTATTTATCTTCAAAGAAATGTAATTAACTTTTTATAAAGAAGTTAATTAAAGTGTTACAAAAGTGTTAAAATTAATTAAAGTGTTATTAAAGTGTTCCAAAAATAGTTTAAAATTTCATCATCGTTCCAATTAAGGAAATTGTTTACCCAGTTTGGACCACTAAGTTTTTAAGCACAATTAAGACAAAAGTAATTTTTTATTCTGAAATTCACACCAGCACAAAATGTATGAACCAAAGTGTGACACTTCATGCACTGTATCAGTTCTTTTTCTTCCTACGTTTCCTCATTTATGAGCACATTTTTATTCTCTTGCTAGCTACTGCCATGAGCGGTCTGCTCATTGCAGTGCAAGTCTGCTGCAAATTTGCTGCAAACTAAAATTGCTATCTGGGCAGGTACACACACCTAACGCAAATAATAACAGTGGGGACTTCAAACCCCCTCCAAAAAAAGAACCGCCAAACACCAGAAAAATCCTGAGGAAATGGAAATTAATTTCTCCACTCCTAACCAATTTAACTTATTAGAAGATCAGGCTGACTCAGTAAATCTCACACACATTGAATTTATCGCGAAACCAATAGCAGCTATGCTCAGTGTTAGCAATGATTAAAAGCTGCAGTTACAGGCAGTTAATTCTAATTATCAAAACAGCATTTCTACCCTTGCCCATGGATACATTGAAATCTTTCATGAAAATGATGACTCCCATAAGGGAATTATTGATTTACTAAGAGAACGTAACTCCGATTTTTACGTCATATTACCTTCCACTGAAAACCTGGTTAAAATTGTCATTAATTTATCCCCCCACACACTCCCATTACTTTAATCAAAACTGCTCTTGAAAATAAAAATTTCAACCCCCACAAAATATTTAATCTTACTCAACAAAGAACCAAAAAACCTCTCCCGATGTTTCTTATCGAAGTAGATAGAAATCAAGCCGAACCATTCTTCCAAATCAGATCTCCCCTTAACCTTAAAGTAACAATAGAAAACGTCAAAAAGACCAGGTTACACACAATGCTGTAAATGTAACTATTCCCATCATTCATCTACTACTTGTGACAGCAAAGCTAGATGCTTGTAATGTGGTAAAGACCACCTCACTGCCGAATGTGAAATCAAAAATAAAATCATCAATCCGAAATGCATAAACTGCGGCAAAGAAAGCCATGTTGCTTCCTGGAGAGGTTGCGAAAGCTTCCCCAAACCTAAAATTAATAACAATAACTTCAACCAATTCTCCCACCAGCGTAAAAATAACACCTTCAATTCAAACTGGGCAATCCCACAAAGATCTTATGCGAATGCTGATGTAAACGACACCACAAATCAAAACAACTTTAACTCTCCACTTGCCCAACAGATGGCGACACCCAACACTCGGCAAACTGAGTCAGACACTAATATCAATCCAAAAGCAGTGTCAGAAAATAACAATCCCCTAGATATGCTTCAGGCCTTAAGGGATCTCAGAGAAATTTTCCAAGCATACCCTGAGATATTTCGAATTATTTTAAATTTAAAAAACAGTAATACCGCCCAAGGAAAAGCCAACATTCTGATGGCTGACCTTGCAAACAGTAATTAATGACAACTGCATTTGGGCTGAGAATTATGTTCTGGAATGCAAATGGGATTTTATCTCGTAGAACCAAGCTACAAGATTTCATAAATAAACACTCCCCTGATATTAACCTTCTGCAAGAAACACACCTGAGACCTTCTCAAAACTTGTACGTTGCCAACTCTCAATGATAAAAAACTGACAGAGAAAATCAAAACATTCACAAACCTAGTGGTGGAACTGCTATCCTAATTAAAAATCACCTTCCACATCACCATATCCCCACTCCTCAGCTTTCTTACATAGAATCCACCATTATTAACCTAACTCTTCCAAATAAAGACATTATTGTTATTATTTCCACTTACGTCCCCCATTCTTCCGATCCTAACTTTTTCACTTTAGATATTGAAAACTTAATGCAACTTGGTTCCTACTGCATTTTTGGAGGAGATTTCAACGCACACAACAAAGCCTGGGGCTCAACCAGCACTACAACTAAAGGAGAACAGCTTAAACACTTCGCAAATTTAGCTGGACTGGACATCATTGCACCCCCACCCACACCAGATTCGGAATTAATTCAGCTTCCACTATTGATTTAGCACTTGTTAAAGACTTTCTATTTCCCTATGATATTTCCTCTATCCCTGAACTTTGCTCCGACCACAACCCCATCATTCTAAATTTTTACTTTCATCTCAACACTCCTAAAAACTTCAAAGCTTTCAAAACTAATTGGAATAACTTCCAAAGGGAACTCTGTAACTGTATCACCATCCCTTTCCTTAGTATAAAATTTGCACAAGACATAGACAATCAAATAGAAATTCTCACAAACGACATCCCTAATTCCTTCCGAAACAAATCTCCCCCAAAATTGCACAAATCGGTAGCGAACTCAAAGATATTTTTAGCAACAGAAACAAAGCAACAGTACAAGAAATCCCTATTTTAAAACTCTCTACAATAAATTAAACCGCAAAGCTAATTCCCTCAAAGAGAAAATAAGACAGACTGAAATTGCATAAAACCTCATTGCTATGAACCCAGAAGATGGAACACTCTGGAATTCCACAAAAAGGATGCGTAAAACACGCTCTAAAATCTCCGCCCTTTACGGCCCTAAAAGTATCGCCTATTCAAACACAGACAAAGTTGAATTAATCGCAAACAGTTTAGAGAATCAATTTCAGCATAACAACATTCATAACTTGGTCACTGAAAACGAAGTTAACAACACATTACACGATTTCAATCACATAACACACTTCCCACCACTCATCCCTCCAAACCTTATTGACGTTATTAAATACACACAAAAAAATCAATATTCATAAAGCCCCAGGAAATTATGGTATATCAAATAAAATGATAAGAAACCTTCCCTTCATGACACAGCTTAGATTTATTCACATAATAAATCACATTTTTAATTACACCACTTCCCCTCAGCTTCGAAACTGCAATAATTATTCTTATCCTGAAACCAGGCAAAGACAATTCAGACCCTACTAATTACAGATCCATTTCTCTCACTCCTACCCTCAGTAAAATTACCGAACATTTTATTTTACTCCAACTTAACGATTTCCTCAATAGTCAAAATTTATTAATACCCTTGCAATTTGGCTTTAAGCCCAAACTTTCTACCACTCATCAACTTCTGAGAGCAGTTGAACATATCACAGCTGGTTTCCAATACAGATACATCACCGGTGCAGTTTTCCTCGATATGCAAAAAGCCTTCGAACGTGTATGGATCCAAGGTCTCACACACAAAATGAATAATATGAAAATCCCCTCTCTTTTATTAAATTAATTTACACCTTTCTTATCAACAGAACTTTCAAAGTTAGAGTCAGCTCCATACCTCCAAACTTCACACCATGAAAGCAGGCGTGCCTGATGGGGCGAAATTAAGCCCCTGCCTTTATTCAATTTTTATAAATGATATTCCACAAAAATACAACACTAAACTCTGCATTTATGCTGACGACACGGCGATAATTGCACAAAATAAAAATCTTAAATTCATAGCAAAGGCAATCAACGACCACCTCAGAGAACTTGAAAATTGGTTTGATAGGTGGAAGATTGCGGTCAATGCAAATAAAACAGAACTTGCCTTGCTTCCTAAAAGAAAAAAGCCACCCACTCACAATATCATTTTACAAGGTAAAAATATCCCTTGGTCTCAGGAAACCAAATATCTCGGTGTCATACTCGATTGTAAACTAACTTGGAAATCCCTCATTAATTTTATCACCCAAAAATTCCGAGACAACTGTGGAAAAATATTCCCCCTAATTGCTCGGATTTCTGAATTAAGCAGAAAAAATAAAGAGCTTATTTAAACTTCCATCTTGCGACTTGCGCTCACATATGCTATTCCCCTTTGGGCCTACGCCGCCAAAACTCATTTAAATCGTATCGAAAGGTCCAAGAACAAACTTCTCAGACAGATAACCAGAGCCAGATGGTTCATGAGGAACGAGGATATTAGAAATGCTCTTAATATAAAAACCCTTAAGGAATACATTAAAAAGCTTGCAAAAAATTTCTTTAACTCTCTTCACGAAATCGGTAACACATCCATTAAAGAAATCGATTTCTACACCCCAGATCCAAACATCAAAAGACCGAAGTTAATCCTTCTCTAATAAAAATGGTTTCCATATAGCCTAACATATAAATGTTTTATTCTCTTCTTATTTTTTAATATGTAATATCTCTTTAAGTGACATCCCCTCGTTCCTCATGACCACCCTTTATTTCTATTAATCTCTCTTGTAAACAACCTCTCTCATTGGCTCTCCCTCCTTGCCTCTTCATGCCAGCCTTCCGCACCCACCCCTGATGACTCAAGACCATCTCCGAGCTCCGGCAAACCACTCCCACCTGGATCCTCAAGCATTTTCAACCCCACTGATCTGCAACACCAATGGCTGCCATCAGAACCACCAAGATCCTTTTAAGAAGACCCCGCCTCCCATCATCCACTCACAGCCTCAGACTCAGACTCAGCCTCATCACTCAGACGTATCTCAGATCCTGTCTGACTCACATTTCGTCCAGCATCTAGAACTTTCATATAGGGAAAAGTCGCGGCTGAGCCACACAGATTGCTCCTCACCATATCATCTTGTCTTGTCTTTTCTCATTTATGATGCGAAACTACTTAAACAAATCGTCTACAGACATCGGTTAGCTGAAAAAAATTTCACTTCTGGCGTAAAAATTTTAACTTTGAGATATAATTACTAAATTATTTACTGAATGCAAAAAAACCCGAAACCCCAAGTTTTAGAGTTGATCAGTAATGACGTCTTCAAAATGTGGGTCAGTGATTTGTTTTAAAATATCAAGTTCTTGTTTTCTGTTATATTTTATTGTTATCTCATCCAAAGGGTTAAATATAGTAACTGAGAGCATAATAGGGCAATTAGTGACTCATTGTTTACTATCTTTGGTCCGTAATGACGTCATCAAAATGATGATCAATTAAAAAATTGTTTTTTAGTTTAGTTCGGTATTATTTATTTCTGTTTTGATGCAACATTAGAGCGATTTTTGGGGTGGACCTTGTAATTTTGAGCCATGGTCAGGGAACGAAGCCTGAACCGTCATCACCTTCTATAAATTTCCGCGACACATCAACAGGAGGACATTTGACGCTCGACGTCAGATTTTGCGTGCATATACAGACGAAATATTCAAGGCACATCAGAATCGCGTTACGAATCTAGTTTCTTCCGGTTCTAAAACCAAGATCTTACCACCAGACCAAAGAGACCCTAACTTTTTATCAGAGTTCTGTTCTTGTCTTAGATTTATTTTGTACATTGTTATATTTGGTTCTTCTAATGAGACAAAAGATAAAATAGGCCATCCAAATATTGCAGCTGACTTTCAGGTAACTATAGAATTTATGAATTGTAGAATGAAACAGAGTCATAAATATCTAGCTACCTATATCCTACGACAATATTTTACTTTTGGAAAAAAGTAATAGAGCATATGTCATTACATATAGTTTATTTAAATTTTTCTATTAAGGCCTTTAATTCACGGCAAATAATTCGCTCGATTCAGTTTAAAAATCATCAGTAGTTGAAAATTTTTTGAAGAAGAACATTAGCCGATCTCATTTGTTACCTTCCATTCCAAATCTCATTGCAGACGCACATAATTAAAAGCCACTTTACGTTTCTTCCCTTTTGTAACGAGCAGATTATATATCCAGCTGTAGTTAAACATCTCATGGATGTAACCATCGCTGTAACATATAAGGCAACTCAGAACCAAAGTCCGGCAATGATTGCAGATCAGCAAGTTTACACCAAAACGAAACAAATCCAATGGCGTTTTCCAAATACACACAGTGAAGACAAAATTATAATCATTTAAGCACAGGTTTTAAAATAATGTAAATCGAATATTAAATATCATAAATGAGGAAGGAAATCCCTTTGAAGTGAGTCGAGCTGATTTACATTGGAAGTAGAAAACTTGAAGTTTTGAAAGAATCGGAGTCTGCAGCTTTCTGGGCTTACTTGAATGGGTTCAAAGAACCGCAAGCGTACATTGAACTTGGCCTACATAGAAATGAGCATTAATACATAATATCATTAGAAAGAATAATGTTTATTTCTTCGATGCTTCATTAAAAAGTATGTCGAAGATGAAGGCAGAAACACAGTTGCCTCGCAAAGAGATTCCGAACTTTTTTGGCAAGATTAAATATACATTCTCAAAATTGGGAGACAGACATCGAAGCAATTATGCCCATTAGAATCAGCCTCTCCCACCTTCCATATCTTATCATAGAAGGCAGAGAAAGCCTAGAATTAAAATTGTTATGATGAACTATTTAGAAAACTACTTAGAAGAAAGGAGTAAGAAATACAAACGCAGGAACTAAAAACATTTTTGAAGTTATAGTTCACTTACTTATTCGTAAAAAACAAACCTTTATGGACTACTGTAATGATACCATGCACATTCATAGCGTATTCTTGTGTATGACGAAAATTGATGCAGTATTTGATAGATATAATCGCTTATCCTTGAAGTCTGATTGTTGTAGACTGAGGTAATTGAGAATTGAAATTCATGTGACGCCATCTACAAATATCCCTTAAAACTACAATGACTTCTTGCGAATAGACGAGAATGAAAACAGCTAATACATGTCTTGCTTTAGAGTTTTCACGGGAACAGTACAAAGGAGAAACAAATGTTTGCACACTTGAAAACAAAGTTATTTCAAATATAGAAATCTTAGATGTAACAAGAATTTCACCTACATTGCATGAAAAAGAAGATCTCCGCCTCCTTGTTCACGTAAAACATGCAGCTGACAATGGTCTTGACCATATCAGCAAACAGTTAGTGGATTCATAAATACAATGTATGTTTTCGTACTATTTGTTTTTCTGAAATGGTATAAAATAAGAATGATATAAGATAAATATTAAAGAGCTTAGTTTGGGTTGATTTTGGCCAGGGCAAACAACAAAGAATGATGACTGTTCATGATATATGTTCTCATTTGACCCCTGAAATATGTAGTCATCGGCCAATAATGCATTCGATCGCCATTTTGTGGTATGGGGGAAAGAAGAAACTGGAAAAATATAAATAATTTTCCTGACATAAAGGACGCTTTTCCCGAGTTGCTGAGGGGAAACTCTCTTGATGATTCGTAAATGTTTATTGTCCAAATATTTGTTGTTCTACGACGCAACATCAGGACTAAATACTGTCAATGACTTCCGACGTGTTTCTCCGTCAAGAAAAATGCAGTCATTGAGCACGTACCAACAACTGAAAATAAACATTTTCAGCAAGTGAAGTTAACTACACAGCAAGCATTGATCTGAAAGCATCGCCAATAAAAATATTTATATTTTTTATTACCTGAAAGATGGAGATAGAAAAAATCTGGTGATTATTACATTCTCTGCATGGACGACAATTCCAGATATATCCAGAAATTGTGAAGAGCTGGTATCATATAGATGCAAATAACAGTGTTGAAAATGTAAATCCATTAAAAACAGCGAATTCAACTATCCTCTTGTGAGGGCGAGTGTTTCGAAACTGTTAATTGAGAAAGAACACAGATTTATTCTGGTAAGTGCAAATGAAGAGTTTTTTTGCAGTTAGAAGCTGTTTTCGTTTTTCGTTTCGTACAATTTTATCTACTAGGCTGAAAATATTTAAGGCTCTCACTTTTAAGTTGTGGACCATGGTGGCCTAGTGGTATGGTCTCAGCTTCGGTGCAGGAGGGTTCGTAATACGATACTCGTTTAAAGTAAAAAGACGCCGTGAATGTGGACATGATGCACATTAAATCTGACGTCGTGGGGCAAACATACTTCCTCTGGTGTGATGCGGAAGTTTATATAGGATGTCCCCGCTCATGTGAGCGCGGTTCAAAATGACGATGTACGCCCAAAAATAGTCCTCGTATTGATTCAGAATGTGACGTTAATATAACTAAGATAAACCATCTTTTCAATTTCTACTTCTTGTGGAAAATATTTTGAATATTGTATTCTAAATTTACAAAAAAATACAATTTAAATATTTCATAAGGAAGTTTCTTTTAATTATATGTGTGGGGTAAGTATAGGTGTACGCGTTCAGGCAGTTAAGCAATGAGCGTTGTCTTTCATGTGCTCTGGTATTTTAAACTATAGTTGAGTTTTTAATGGCATGTCTTTGTAAATTTTCGATTTAGTGTTTTCTACCTTTGATCCGCAGCAGAAATATTCATATTTTGTTGTGAATTTCTCTATCGAAGTGGAGAAATCTTCGCTTGAAAAATCTGCGGGGAACACCCCTCTTGACATATTGTCTGCCATGATGGATTCATGCGCAGGTTCTTTTTGAACCGTCTCAGTGAACGGACTGTCAGTGTTGTAATTGTTGGCTTCAAGTTGAAGGTTAGTGACAGTTTTTGAACTTTGATTATTAATATTCTCAAGCTGAACGTTTAAACAGGTGCTGTGTCTATATTAACTTTTTTACTGATTTTCTGCACATGTGATTAATTTATTTTGAATGATTGACTTAATGGAAGACTTCAGTTATATCATATTACTTATTGCGGTCTTCCTTGAGCCGACTACAAGATAGCTAAGGTGCTAGAAAATTAATCAACTTACAGGTTTGTTTCAACATGACGGATGAGGTAAATGCTTAAGTGGGCACTAATCCTTTTGACACGGTGGATAATGGGGATATTTAGGAACTGAGATTGAGGCGTTAATGGAGAAGGCTTTGAACTCTGAAAATTCGCTTAATGTATTAATTGCCACATTGGGCTTGAATCAAGAAGAAGAAGTGCTAAGAAGAATCTAAGAAGGGACGTAGGGGAACTTTTTAGGATCTGCTGGCAACAACAAGTACTGATTCTCATGTTTGTGGAACACTGAGTGATAAAGAATCATTAAGAAAAAAAAAACTAAAGACAAAGTGTTGCATTCGCAGGCAAGGGAAAAAGGAAGTAACAGAGCTCTATCGAGGTCTCGCTCCCCAAAACAATTCAGAGTTATAATTTACTCAAAGAAAGATCAAAACTCGGATAATATTTAAAAGGACATGCAGAGTAAGATCTCACCTCCTAAAATATCGGCTAGGGTCAACAGTGCCAAAAATATTAAGAAAGGTGGTATACTGATAAATACTTCTTCTGGAGAAGATATAGATAAACTAATTGACGAATTTTAAAAAATCGGATTCTTTGATTGAGAACTACGAGATCTCCAAACCGAAATTGTTCAATCCAAACATAATGATCTTCCAGGTTGAGGAACAATTGACTCAGGAGGAAGTTCTAGAAGGACTCAAAATAGAAAACGAGGATGTTGCTGAGGCAACTTTGGAAGCTCTTACTTCCTAAAAAGTGAAAACGGGGGAAAATTGGATAATCTCATTGGATCAGGATTCATTTCAGAAAATAATCACAGAAAAGAAATTGAATCTGTATTGGAATAGATTAAATTTTAAGGAAACTCTGAGAGTTATACAGTGTTTTAAGTGTGCACGGCACTGGCATATTGCAAAAAATTGCACAGACACAGAATACAGAGAAGGACAGATTTTTTACCTAAATTGCAGTGGAAAAGGTCACAAGTTTAGCGATTGTAAAATCTCTCTAAACTATGTAAACTGTGAGAAACATAACCTTAAATTTAAATGAAAATTTAAAGTTGAACACTCTGCGAGTGATCCTCATTGTAAAATAAAAGAAAAAGAAGTTGACTTTCAGAGATCTAGGATCGACTATGGCAATCAGGAATAACTCTTGTTTTCTTTCTTCTCAAGACTTCATTCGTTTCAACTATGATGTTTTATCTGTGAATGATCCTTATTTCTGGGAATCGAAGGTTACCGAATTCCCAACTGGTATTCGTAAATACTTTTATGATTACAAACCAATAACTGTATTTCTTATACCCAATCCGGATATCATGATTTTTCCCTTGAAAATCCTTAAAAAACTTGTTGGTATAGAAATTGAGCTATGCGGAGAGAAATTTCTCATGATATGGATTTACTGTCCCCAAGTGAAGAACTTTGTGAGAATATAAATGAAATTAGTATCTTACTTTTATGTTTTTCAGAGGAAAAGATTGTAAATCTTGGTGGCTTCAACGCCTAGTCAATTATATGGGGTCCAAGGAATACAGACAAAAGAGGAAATATAGTGCATGACTTAATAAACCAATTTGACCAAGTAGTTATCAACGATAGTGATTCTCTACCTTCATTTAATTTCTCTTGCGGTATTAGCTGGATAGATATAATGATGGTTAAGACTATCAGTATCGATAGAATCACCGAGTGGATGATATCGGACAGACTAACGCTTAGCGACCATCAAATTAGGGAATTTAAAATTGAGAAACAAAATTTCTCGAACAAGAGAAAGACATGCAAATGGTCCATAGAAAACATAAACAAAATAAAAGTAAACCAAAGTGTAGAAAGATGTAAAACTAATTACAAAGATTCAAACAAGAACTTAAACGAAATGATTAAGGAAATTCATCATATTTTAGCAAATGTATGCTTTAAAACAAGGAAGAGATATAGCGAAAAAAAAAAGAAAACGCTATTTGGTGGAACACCGAATTGGAAATATTAAGAAGTAAAGTTAGAGCGTTAAGGAAAATATTCCAGGCGACTAGAGACCAAGATGCAAGAACAAAAAGGGAAATAAGGTACAAAAAAATTGTCGACGTACAGAAGTCGGATTCTGTTAGCGAAACAAACCTGCTTCAGGGAATTTTGGATAGCATTTTGAAGACCAACACATTTGACGCATTTTACAAGTTAATAAAAGAAAGAGTAAGTCTCTTTGGGGAATATAAAAATATAAGGATGGAAAATGGAGAATACACAAAGAATTTCAGAGATAGTATTCAGGTTGTCCTGGAGCATCATTTTCCAAGATCTGAAGATGGAATAGCTGAAAAACAGGTTAAAATAAATATGAATTTTCCGGTTCTTACACAAAAAGAAGTTAAAACAGTCATGGATGATATGGATATAAATAAATCCCCCGGACCAGATGGTTTGACTCTTGGAGTCATCAGAGAATTCTTCTTTCTTGATCCAGCTTGGTTCACGGAGTTGTTTAATGATTGCACAAGACAAGGCGTTTTTCCAGATTAGTGGAAAATTGCAAAGGTAATACTGATACCAAAAGAGGTAAAGGATCTATCTAAAGTCTCGGCATATAGACTAATATGTCTCTTACCTAGTTGAGGTAAAGTATATGATAAAATTATTGCACAGAGATTATTATATGAACTGGAATGCAAAGGTAAGTTATATAGAAATAATTTGGTTTCAGAAAACAAAGGTCAACCTTGACAGCTCTTGATAAATTCCATAACTTCATTATTAAAGCCAAAAAATGATAACTTTGGCTCTATCACTAGACATATCTAACACATTTAATATCGCAATATGGGATGATCTAATAAATTGTCTTGAAGAACATGGAATATCAGCATATTTAATTGAAGTCATAAAAGAGTTTCTCAGTAACAGAAGAATTTACGATGACATTAATAATATAGAATTTAACTACTCAAAAGAAGTCCCACTGTGTTCCTGTTTATATCCCGTACTTTGGCTTCTAATTGCCGATAGGCTTTTAAGACAGATGGATGAACAAGGGAACATCATGTGCACAATGTTTGCAGACGACATCCTCATCTTGTCATCAGGAACAGTCTCATATAAATTTACAGAGAGTTTGGTGACCCCAATAAAAGTGGTGGAATCATGGACAAACGAATATAAGCTTAAAATAAATCCTACGAAATCAAAGTTTATAATGTTCACTTACGAAAAAGGACATTATTCATGCGACGAGATTGAAAATGAACGATATAGTTATTAAACAATCTAGAACATTAAAATAGTTAGGCCTGCTATTTTATGAAAAATTAACATGGAGGCCGCACCTGGAAGGGGTCAGAGAAAAAGTCAATTACCTGAAAAATAAACAATACAGATTTTCAGGAGAAACCTGGGGGCCTTAAATATTAAAAGAAATCTACAAAGTGGCAATAGAAAAATATATTTTATATGGAGTTGAAATTTGATTCAACAAAACAGTTAAAATTAGTCAAAAGCTTATTGAAATTCAAAGGGTAGAACTGGTCCAAATAGCAAAAACTTACAAAACCGTATCCTCGGAGGCCCTCCAGGTTCTGATTGGATCAATTCCCCTGGATCTTGTAGCAGACAAAGAAGTTTCTAAATTTAATTTATTCAATAGAGGAATGCCTATGAATATTACAGATAAGGAATAATCCTTTCAAGACTTTGATTTGGTAAATAAATTGAACAAGGGTGGTATTTCTTAGAGTATGGACTCAGACCCGAACGGTGGATTTAAGAAAATATTTACAGATGGATCAAAATTGAATGGAAGAGTTGGATCCGGCATTGTTTGCCTGTACGAGAGTAGATATATTATTTGGAAGGAGGAAAATGGAATGAACGATGAAGCAGGTGCCTTTGTTGCTGAAGCAGTGACAATTCAAATGGCAGTGGAGAAGGTCGATCCGATTAAAGAAACAACAGTAATTGTTTTCAGACTCCAGATCCGTATTGATGATTTTGGTGTCTAACAAAGATAATTCAGGAGTAATTATGAAGCTTAGAAACATTTTGTTGGTTAACCCGGAAATTAAACTGAATTGGGTTCGTGCAGACGTTGGTATATATGGAAATGAATTAGCTGATTTATCAGCCAAAAATGCTACAACTAAAGAGGATGTTGATATCATTGTAAAAATCTCAAAGTCCTGTATTAAAAATCACCGTTGCCTTAAAATTGCCGTTCATAAATTATTGGGGTGACAACGGATTTTAGCGGGCACAATCTATATCTATATATTAGGCTCTTACATATTTTCCATCTATAAATAATAAAAATGTATTTGTTCCAAATTTAAAATAAATGCACGATGCCGAAGTTTAATTACAATCCAAAAAGTTTAGCAATTAGCTAGTAAAAGGATTATAAATATCCAAGGCAAATTTCATTTCATGACTACGGTGCTCCATGTTATTTTATAATTAAATAAATTACTTCAATATATTGAGCAAAATTACATCAAAAAGAAAAATATTATAACCCCTACTATTGTGGTATCAATTGAAAAATTTCCAAAAATACCCTCCATCCAGGACCGTATCACTCAACTAGCGACCCCCCAGTCTCTCCCCGTGGTTCACGCCCCAATGGACTTTCGACCACCCACAGTGAAGACAAAAGGGGAAAATGAGGGCGAGTCCATTTCACCAATTCACATGTAAGTATACAACGGTTTCCGTATACAACGGCAGTAAGATTTTGAGCGCCGCTAGGAGTCAGAGAATTAAATCACTTACTAACAAAATAAATAAAACTTTTATTATATAAAAATTCACATGTGGTGCAAATACGTTAGCAAAATCAACATTCGGTGTTTGCTTAAAACCCTGAGCTACCAGTCTAGCTTATTTTTCTTCACATTATTTTTTTCGGCATGTCAAATATTATGTACCCACCTGCAACCTAAACCTTTCATGTCAGAATTTGGTTTAACCAGATCGAAACCTTTCTATTCTGAATCAATTTAATATCCTCCGACATAGCTTCATCCCATTTGTTTTTTCCTGTAGAAATATGTGTTTCTTTAAATGTTCTTGGCATTTCGGTCATGTATATCTCATGTTGAAAAATATCAATTATACTGTTGGCTTCATCCATGGAATCTGACTAGTATCTTCCTCACTTTCCGGTGTTTGCTCAAAATCCTGATTTGTTGCTGTAGGTTTAAAATTAAATTGATTGGGTTCACACGCTAACTTGTTTTTTTTTCACAACCCCAGTAGCACACAAATATTGTACAATATTTTGGGAAATATTGAACAATATTGTGAATACAGATGAATACCGAATACCGGATAACAATATTGTATAATATTGAGCAATATTAAAGAAGGTTCGAAATTTTTTTAAAGTATTGTTAACATAAAATTTTGTTGTAAAAATATTAGTTACATTTTAATAATTTATTTTATTTTATTTCGAAAAATTCGCTGGAACAGTTTTCTATTAAGAAGCCGTCTAGTGTACAATATTGTCTTCACAATATTGCAAATCTACATTGGACAACGTTGAAAAATATTGATAACTATATCCGACCTCTTTTCTCATGCCTTTGAGTCATGCCCTGCACGTACGCTTGCGTCACTTTATGGGGATCTGAAGTGAGTTATTGCACATGCGTTTCGCTTAACATTGGGCGGGACATTGTTTATTTTTTGAGTAAATGTATTATAGCTTACTAAGTGTGAAAAAGAATATGGATGCCTTTCTCGGAGGGAGCCATTTTTTTCTTCTCTTGACCGAATCAGATCGGTAATAACTTTAGCCCGTCTTTTGATGGCAATTTTCACCTCTTTTTTGATTACGGATTGAAATGAACTAAGGAATAAATAGGGGATAATAATCTTTGTTGCTGAAAATCCCAAAAACTCCCAAATCAAGCTTACTAAGTTTCATCTTCGATTCCTACTTTCAGATAAAAGGTATTCAAATACATTTGTATAGTCATGTGAAAAATATTATTGTCTATCATAATATAGTATTTATTAAATTCAAAATGTTATATTGCCTGTTAAATTCTGTTATTTAATCATAGACGAGTGATTTATTCAGACCTTAGTTTCGTATTGATTTTGTAAAACTGTACTTAAATAGGAAGCATATATCCTTTTTTTAAATATGATAAATTTAATGAAACAGTGGGGATTTAAATAGTACAAATAGATGCATACATTTTCTAAAATTAAATTTATATACTTATATAAAACATAAAGAATTAGAAAAAAGTTACCTAATGGATATTATAGCTATTAGGGGAGACAGGGAATATAATGGACCACTTTTGTAAATTTTGAATGTTTGCTCTCAAAGTACTGACTTTTTGTGTTTGAAAATATGCCTGCATGTTATCTATTAAGGTTTATATTACACTCACTCTAAATCTTTAATGATCCATACTTTTTGAATTTAAATTTTTAAGTAAGAAGTGACAAAGTGGTCCATTTCCAAGTATTATGAACAACCAGTAATTTTTTAAAAATATATTAATGCATTTTTAACAGCACAAAACATAGAATGCATCATATTTGCTTATTCATGGCATCAATGTATGCATATAATGCAAGATTAATGAATATTAAACTTGACAAATTACACAACGAAAGATTTTTATGTCACTGAAACTCCCAATTTTTCTTGTGAAAATGTAAGTTCTGGACTACTCATTACAATCTTTGTGTGAAAACTTACTAAGGATCCATCTACAATATAAGGGGGGGGGGAATGAACATGCTTTGGTTAGGTTTTCGAATATAACATTTTTTCCTCTGTTATTCGACAGATAAAATGGACCCCTGTCTTTTTTGTTATAAATTTGACTAAAATGTAATTCTCAACTTTTATTTCACTACTAAAATTAGTATCATACTGTGAAATGATTCCCTCATCATTGTGTTCTCTATCAATTATAATCAGAACCTAATGCTACCATTGAAGACTTAAGTTAAACATATTCTTTGTAATAACAAAACTAGGCTAAATTAACATGTTAATGATAAAATAATAATTTAATACTTTACATCATTTGTAGAAATGTCCTTATGTAACAATATTACTTATTTTTTAATTAATTTTATTTCATTCAACACTTAATTTATGTACAATATCCACAGATACAAACTAATAGGTATATTTTCTTTTAAAAATTCATACTATTTCATTTAATTTTATCTTCATATAGTTGTACTTTTTTTAAAGTTTAAAAATTGACTGAATGTTTATAAAATGAAAGTAGGAAAAAATCTCAAGTGAATAAATAAGGTGGGAAACTGCTTATGTCTCATGGAATAGAGAAAATATTTATAACTATGTAATTTGTAATTGTGAGTAATGATTTAATTTGCAAGTCTGTATTTTAAAATCAGATAAAATGGATAAAAAAATATTTTTTGCATTCTAATTTTCTTTATTAAATTTTTCCTTATTATTTCTCAAATTCTAAATTTGCATATAAAAAAGACAGGAAATTTTTATATTTAAAAACATGTTCCTAATGATTTTTCCAAACTAATTATGAGTTGCAAATTGAACATTATGCAGCTTTATAATTTAAAACATGGCTGATGCTTTAACTAATATCTGATGATGAAGAATATTTATATCATTGTATCGTAAATATTGATAGGAATAGTCTTTAGATTTCTTTTGAATCTTCTTTTATATACTATAATGAAACCCACCTTAAAAATGGCTCGCAATAAAATCGACATTTTGTGGTTACTAAAAAACCATTTACTTGCTAACAAATTAATATTTATTAACGTCAATTCTGACTTGCAACAGTGAAGATCAAACATAAATCCAACATAAGATCAAAAAATATGAGTTAATTTTGAAATTTGTAAATACAATACTTCAATTAGACTTAAAATATATAGATGACATGATTGAATAGCGAATTTGCTCTCTAAAATTAAAACAATTTGCTAATCCTTATATAACGTCTAACTATTAAAAGCATATGGAATACAGAACTGATGGTCCATTGTATCCCAGTTTGGGTGGTTCATTTTACCCCATGTAGAACTTTGACAACAAATATATAAAGGAAATGTCATATTCAGTTATTTTAGCTGCATTAAATATAATAATATATCATCTTATCTTTTTAATATGTAGAGCAATGTTTTCCAAAATATAATTCTTTAATCCAGAAAAGAAAATATACTTCACTGAAAATATTTACCTTTAGTTACTGTAAATCACCAATCAACAATAGTATGGTTTAATTGTCAGTAGGCACATGGGTTGATTTTTTTTCAGCACTACAGGATTGTCAAAATAAACTTTCAAAAACAAAAATAATAGAGGGAGGTGCACTGTACCCCAGTCCCTTCTATATATAGTAATATATCAGATAAATAGGAATTTCTCAAACAATCCCTCATCTAAAGCAAAGAGCATTTACCTCCCCTTTTACATTTTTAACTTAAATTTTTAAATTGTTTAGTAGTAAAGATACATATACTTGTATGTTGTTTGTATTACTGCTCTTCAAATTTAAGAAAAAAACAGATAATTTTATTGAATTAATATAAAGAGATCAATTGCTGTTTTTAGTAGCTTTCATTTGTGTCAAAAAAAGATGCCAGTCATGTCCTCCAGAGAGAAATACAGTGCTTGCCATGCTTCACTGTATATTTATAAAGCATACAACATACTTATGTTCAGTATAATGCTTAAGGCCTATTTGCCTTAGATTCTTATTCTTTGTAAATTAATTAAAGTTTGCATATTCTGGATGTTTGGATTTTTATGGATTTTTTTAATTTTACATTTTTGTGCACGTATTTATGTCTGTATCTTCCTATTTGTATTTTGCTATACAAATATGTTGAATATTCGTTTGGAACGTATGTTTTTTCTTCTGTTATACAGCTGCTGCAGCTTTAAAGTTCACAGAAGCTAGGAGACAGGAACTGACAGAAATGTTTCGTCGTGTGTTGGCCCCGGCTTGTGACTAGGAAGGATTCAGAGCCCCTAAAAATTATTGAATTAAATGCAACTTTCATTTTATATTTTTGAATAATAACATGAATTTTATATCTATATATGTTATATTCTTAGTTTTTCTTTTTGTGTTACCATAGCTTTAAATGTTAAAATTTATAATTTTTTTAATAATATTTATTGATCTTAAGTTGCCTTTTTTAAAAGAAATATTTAAAATCCAATTATTTTTCTCTTTAGAATAAATATATTTTTAAACGTGTTCCACTCTGTTCAACTACACATTCTTTTAAATGGTTTGGCCATCTCGGTTTGTTGTTTTGTGAATTAAAACTCTTGTTTGCTTGGAAGCTTCATTTTTAGGATAAACTTTCACTCATTTTTTTCTGGTGAAAATTTTAGTTTTTAACAACTTCAGAACCAAATTCGAATTCAATGTTAAAATTAGAAATTTACTAAAACATTACTATACTTAAAATTAAAATTTTAAAAACTGGAATTTCTGAAATGCATTTAATACAGTTGAGCACTTGTCTATGGAAATTAATCATGGTCTAAAGTATTTTTTTACATTTTCTAAAATAATTAATGCAATATTGTATTTTTAAATTCACTTTTTAAAGTGTGTGAAGTGCTGCCATATTTTATCACTTAAATGGAATTGAACTATTTATCAAATGAGTTTTACAATAACAAACTACAATTTTAAAAAAATCATGAAAAACAAGTTATAATTTCTCTTCGACTCACAGACATTCAACTGTATTTTTAAAAAAATTGAAGAAAATTTTTACTTAACTTATATTCTACATTGAACTTACAGTAGGATAGATGCTCCACTTTTGGCCACTGCACCAGTTTTGTCCACATTGGATATATTTTTCCAACAATTAGGCAGAAATTTCAAATTACCAATAAGAAGCATTCCAACACTTTAAACAATCCTTATTTTACTATTTTCAACCTGATTGGTTAATTTCTCTCAAACATGTGACTTGTAAAAAAATTAAATGCATGATCATGTATTGTGTGTTCACAACTGTTAAGGTTTTCGTTAAGGAACAAGCATTTGCAGTTTTTCATCATCAGGCTCTCAGAATTAAATCATTAATCTAAAACTGATTACCCTTAGGGTTTATGAAGTAAGCTTTCTTTTTATTCTGATTTCATATCAAAATTAATTATTTTTAAGATGGGTGGTGGCCAAAACTTTAAATTTACTATATGTGATAGTTTTGGCAATGTGGGTGGCCAAAAGAAGAACACTACATGCTCCAGTTTTGGCCACATAACTTCATTATTGTAATTTTAGCCATTACAAGAATTTTAGAATATCTGAATGAAATAAAATAAACTAATTTAGTTTTGTTTCTAAAATAAAAGCAACTGATTTAGTTTTGTTTGTAAAATAAAAAGTAACTGATTTAATTTTGTTTTCATTTTACATAGCAATGGCTCCATTTAAAAATAAGAAGGCTGGTCGCATTTCCATAAAAAGATTTTGGTACTCACCACCTAAAGTTGCTAATGCAGTTAACACATTTCAAAATGAAGTGTCAAAAACATCTCCATTTTGAATATTTACCTCACATTTATGTTAGAAAATTTCAACTTGAGGAACCTGGCTCGAGTGTTGAGGAATATTCTTTTATGTGCATGGATTGCTCTAATTTTAAAAATGATTCTGATGAATTTGATTAATGTTGCAATTAAAAATTATAAAAATGTATATTTATGATACTGTTAGTGAGTTTAATAATGCAAATTCTTGATTTCTAAGATTTTTTAAAAAAATTCTAGGCTTTAAGTATTTGCAATGTAAGTTTATTCCTCTCCCCATATTTTGTTTCGTATGTTATAAAAAAGTTATTTAAGTATATACAGTTTGTATTTTATCAAACAAATTAATTTTTTTTCTACATTCCTGTTTCTTTTTTTAATAGAAATCTACAGCGAAATTCAGCTTAAATAAATTTTATTACATATCTTTATAAATTCATCAAAAAAATCTCATTTAAAATAACAGAAAATAATGTACTAAAATGCATATTACATAAAATTTATTTATTTTTGCTTAAAATTCATTTAAATGTTTGTTAAAAATATAAAATTAGTGTGGCCAAAACTGGTGCAAATTGGGTCAATTTATTTAAAAATTCATAACTCAAAATCTAAAGTTTTCTTCAGAAAAATTTTATAACTAGCAGAAAGCCAATAAAATTTGCTAAAGAATAGTACAAGTATGATTTTAATATGCTTTAAACAGTCATTCACTGTGAAATTTCCATTTCAAATTTTCTCTTAATGTGGTAAAAACTGGAGCATCTACACTATTACCCATCACATACTTAATTAGGGTTTGCAGTTTCTCTGAAAGTTTTAATATTGGTGCAGTTTTTGGTAGAATTTTTTTAAAAAATGATTTAAAGGCCTTAAGCAATGATAATGAGACAATATACAATAATCATTAAACGAAGCTGGGATCAAATAAACATTTTCTTATTTGAGTATATTTCTCAAATAGTTTTCAATTCTATGTCACTACCTACGTAATCACATTCGAAGAACAATTTGGAGTTGTACTAATTTTGTGTGATGTTTCTAATTTTAGTAATTCTGCCGTAGAATAATTTGAAAGGTAGGTAAAAATGTTTAACCAAAAGTATATTTTGTGTAGGAAATGGTATTTTTTTTAGTATAGTGGTTGCAACAGCAGATAAAAAAAGTATGAATTAAATACAAATAGAATTGGGAAAATGCATTAAGCAATATTGGGAACTACGCTGCACAATATTGGGAACTACGTTGTACAATATTGGGAACTAAGTTGTATAATAACGGGAAACTATGTTGTACAATATTGGGAACTATGTTGTACAATATTGTAACCCAATAATGAGCAATATGGGAAAAGTCTTACATTTTACTTTGTCACAATGTTGTAAATCAATATTGTACAATATTGATTTTTCCAATTTTACAATATTGAGCAATACAGTGTACTACTTGGGAATACTTTTAGCATCGCTTATTAAGGTATCTGACTACGTCTAAAAGACGGTTTTCGGTCGAAATTCACAATTTTTTTTTTATGGTTTTACTTTAAATCCCATTTATTTAGCTTTCTAAATCTGGGTTTATTTTATTTTTACGATGAATAGAAACGGAGATATAGAATTTTTTGTACAGCACGGCAGCTAAAAACGAAACCGGAAGTTGGCTGTTTTCCCTCGTTATACCCAATACATCGCACTCTGAAGTATAAATTAATTTGCTTTTTATTTATTTCGATTAATTATACACTCTATATGTAAGTCATGTCAATTTGAATAAGATTTTGAGTTTCGACAAGCTACTATTAACATTTTTGCCAAAATGCACATTTGTGGAGTTACAAAATTCACGTTTTGGGCCATCAATAGCTTAATTGTTGTTTAATGATTGATTTTATGGTCTTAAAAGAGTATTTCATGAACTGGGAACAGTTCCTGGCCAACATATACATTGAAATAATATCTTAACCTCAATAACCATAGAATCGTCACTTCTAATAGACAGTCTTTGGCAGGAACAAAAAACGCTAGAAAAAAATTACGGGCTCTCAGAATGAAAAAATGTGATAAGATTCTGAATAAAGAAGGTATATCCTACAAATGTGACAAATTTCAAAAGAAGTTAAATAAATATATTTTTAATGAAAAGCAAATTAAAACTTTAAACGCGTTTTTTGGAAAACTTATATTTCGTCAAAAGTCACTTACGCAAAACACGATATCTCAAAGTTTTATCTATATATTTCCTTGAAATTTTGTATATATGTTCTCTTAAGTGTAGTAAAGGCAATGAACTAGACATATAATTTTGAGATCAATAGTGTTTGATTTAGAGCTGCCTAATGTTGATTATACCTATGCATTTTGTGAAATTTTGAATAAGAGAATACTCGACTGGCCATAACTTTTCTGTAAATGCAAGTATTTCTTAGATCCTAGTTCATTGCCTTCACCATAGCTGTAAATGTGCTGTGTAGAGAAATAATTTGAATATATGGATTAGAATTTCTGCTAGCGTGTTTTGCTTTTTGCTCTAATTTTACCCCTTTTTTACCTAAATTATCCCATTTTACTGAATCTCAAGTGACATAACATTTCCTGACTGGTATTAATGGTTGTTTTGAATCATATTGAGTCAGAAAATGAACTGAAATTGCACATTAAAGCGCTTTTTCAAAAATTCGTTCCCGCACGTAGTCAGATACCTTAATCTAGGTCGTTCTTTAATTTATAGATAGTAGTACACGTCTACAATATTACATTTTGTTCTGGGTTTTTCTAACTTTATAAAAGTTGAAAGATCTAACGATGAGGGTGTTTCCGGTAAACTAGTTTGCTCGTTCTTTTCTCAGAATAAACTCCGTTATTTAAATTTTGATCCAATTGATATAAAGCATGATCATAGTATTTAATTTTACAAAATAAAATTTTGACACCTTTTTTCGTTTCGTCAATTTTAACATCAATACTTTCCACGATTTTCTTTCTTTTGGTGACCATACCCTGTAATCTCTACAACTCACTGCAGCATAACCAACAATTATTCCAATTTTTGCTTGGGTTGCAATTTATTCCTATAAACTTTCGGAACACACATATTCTAATGTACCAAATATACGACAATATTAAATGGAAGATTTGTATTCCGACCATATTTCAATAGGAGTTTTTCCCTCTGTTAATTTATAACAACATTGATTTTTAGTATATACTTAGGCATGAAGTGGTTCCGCCGAAAACCTTGATTGTAAGCCACTATCTTGTAGCAGAGTTCTAACCGCTTCCATTACTTGATCTGTTGAATCTTTTAACAACACCATTTAATTACGGTTTACACATATAGATGTTCTCTCGCTTTTAATACCCAAGCTCTTAAAAATTTCTAAAATTCTCTACGGCAAATCACCATTCCGCTGGCTATCCTAACACATTTTAGTTTCATTCCTAATTCTCTTTCTACCCTAAATAGATATGTTTTAAAAATCGTTATTACTTCACTTTTATTTTTAAGAGTAAATGCATCTACCTTTCTTGAAAAATCATCTATTATCGATAAAAAGTATTTACTTCTTCCCAAAGAATTAATACGTACTGGCCCCCCATATATCCATACGCACACTTCCTAAAACAGAATACGTTGCCAGTTTGAAAACATAATTCATTTTTCAGAGGCATTCTAATTGCTTTACCGATGAAAGGCTGATCCTCTATTTTAGTATTTATCTGCTCTAACTCTTTAACTGATTGATTTTTAATTATATCCTTAATCATAGGAATATTAACATGTCATAATCTTCTTTGTATTAGATTCAAATTTTCACTAGTATACATTACATTTTCTAATAAAGTATAATCACATACTATACACAACATTTCTAGCCGAAAAGTAGAAAAAAATATTCAATATTAGAATGAAACACACGTATTACATTATTTCCCCAACTTATTTGGAATTTGGCAATATCAAATTTGGCTCCACTAATCAGATTCCTTCTCATATCAGGTACATAAAACACATCTTTTTAAGTAATTTGAGCATTAACTTTAATATCTTTAATTAAAAAGTCAATATCACCTAACCCTTTTAATTAACAGGTATGCTTCCTATCTGCTAGTCGTGCTTTGATAGTTAAAAGTTCTTTGTTGTTTTTGAACCAGTCGGTTCACTTCAAAAATGGGTAGTGGCTGCAGATTCTATCAGGAAGTGCTCCAAGTCCTTCGATATTCCACAAGATCCGACTGACTAATTAATCCCACAGAACGATGTTTCCGAGATGAAAGCTTGCTTCTTTTCTTTATTTCGCTTCTTGTAACACTGAAATGCGGTGTGTACTTTACGGGAACAAAACTCACAAAACGGCCTCTTTCCTTTAAGGTTACAGTTTTTCTTGTATTGACCAGATTTTCCTGAAGTGTCTACCACAACTCCACTGCGTTCAAAAGATTTCTTATTAATTTCTCTTTGATGAGATGAATTAACATTATATGCATTATGGGTAGAATTTAGATTCAAATCCTTCTGCTTTTGTTGAATTTTCCCAGTTTCGTTTATATGTTGTTTCTCAACTTCCTAATGAATAAATTCTTCATCCTTTAATCTGTAGAGTATTGGCCATAATCAGATTGCAATATTCTTATAATCTGTAATACTATTAAAAGCTCAGGAATTTCAAAACATGCTTCTTTATTTGAGTTTGCTTCTCACTAACTCGCTTGCAAAAGATACTACTTCAACTATTCGAACAAAACCATACAGATAATTAGCATCTAAATACATAAAATAATTTGATTCTTTATTTTTATCTTAACCTCTTCAGTCCTGAGGTACACATATGTGTACCTGAAATTTTTTTCATTTTTCTTGCCTCCAAAGTAAAATTATAACGAAAAAAGGCATGTATTGCAACATCTATGAATGTAGCTTTCAATTGTCATCACTAGATGGCAGCACAGTACGGTATTTTTTTCTTATATAACGCTGTGAATTAATGATACACGACTATGGCGACGAACACAAAGCGGAGCAAAAGTAAAGACATTTTTTCATACTTTATTATTAAAATAAAGTCTTGCGTATTTTTTTATAAAGTCTTTAATGTTTGATTGAAGTCATAATTAAATTATAGTAAGTTATCTATAATAGAATCTGTAAAAATATAAATTGAATGAAGGTACACATATGTGCACCTCAGGCACTTTGGCGGCCATCTCTTGACTGCTTGTGTTTCTGCGTGAGGATTATCTTTTGAACGCTTATTTTCAAATTATCACTTCCTGTCCTAGAATTTATTGTTCATCTTTTTTCTAATGAATAATTCATATGCTTAATACTTTAATGAAATATAATTTTAAAAATATTTATTTTTAATTTTAATAATAAAATTAGTTTTATTGCTGTCTTTTAGTCAGTTCATTTCAATCAGTCATCCCCTATACAGCATTTGAAAGTACATAAACTAATAATTTATATTTTTCTATTAACATTAACTTAAAAGGAGACTTTTGAACTTTTAGGAAAAAAAATATTTTTTTTACTTGTTTGAGATAATCATTCAGATGATAGTTACTCAAAAGAAGAATCAAATTTTTAAATTAGAATAAATGAAGAATATGAAGATGAATTTGAAAATGAATTCACTGTGGTTGATTACCCTAAAATAGTCAACGAAAAAAGGAAACATATCCCTATTAGCAGAAGATATTTCCATGATGTTCCTATGATATGATGATTGCCATACAACATCCTAAAAATATTGTATGAATTTTGTAGAACATTTTGTGCTATTTAGAGATGGGATTCATTATTTTGCACGATAATTATTTAGCATGTGCAAAATGGACAAAAAAATGTCAATAGTGGTTATCAACTGCTGGATATATTACAAAATGGTGCAAAAATGAATAGCAGATCATTCAAGGGTGAAGCCAAAATATGTGATGTCAGGCACTGTTGAAATATGAGAGAACTCCCTTCATCAGCAGGAAAGGAAGGCTAAGAGTTAGTAAAAATTTATTTTTGCATGAAAGCATTTCAATGGGAGAATGGACATCAAATGATGAAAATATACCTAAAGGGCGACAAGAAATTTCATCATTACCAACAGGTGAAAACACTCCAAAACAAGCAATACAAGTTTTCCCTTATCCTTTAAAAGAAATCAAACTTGATATGTCAAGCCATGTTCCTCAATACATGGATGACAAATTTACATCAAAATACAGGTATCTGGGATGCAAATCGAGGAGTAGAATCCAGCGAACAAAATACAATATCTATTTATGTACACTGAAAAACAATTGTTTCCTGAAATTTCATTCGAATTAAGATTTAATAAATTGATAAAATAATAAATTCTTTATTTTGTTCATTTAATAAGCTTTTACAATAAAAAAAGTAGTGTATTTATTAAATAACCTGTAAAATTAAAAAAAATTTGTAGATGACACTTTTACTTATTTAAGTCCTGAGGTACACATATGTGTACCTTAAAATTATGGGTCTTAAAATTGTTTGATCAACCAAATTTTTTCTCTGGGTATTATTCAGACCTAATAAAGGTAACAGAACATGAATATCAATTTTTTATTCAATTTAAAAAAATTCAGGACTGAAGAGGTTAATGTCCCATGTATTGATTATTTGCTTTTGTATATCAATTGCAACATTGAGATACGCCACTTCTTATTCCTTTTTCAAACAATAAATTCGTATCATAATCTCTATATATAAAAGAAAAATACCATGACTCACTCTCTCATCACAAATTCTCCAAAGCCACGAGGCCTAGAGACTTGAAATTTGGCAGGTGGTTGCCTTGTGGGTAGTAGGTGCTGACTAAGAAAGGATTTTTAAAAATTTTAATTAGAAGTTTAATTAATTAAATATTACCTTAAATTTTAATGTTTTCCAGCAATAACTTTGGAGCATAGTGCCGTACAAAAATTATCTTAACATAATCTTAAAGTTTAAAAAATTAGCTTTCCAATGCCACCAATTTTATTTCCATGAATCGTTCTGTTTAATTGTAATTAATTTTTGAAGATATTTTCAAACACAATTATCAGCGGTAAAAAGGGATGGAGCAACGGCTCTGCTCACGGTTCCTCAAGGTCACGGTTCTATTCATAGCACTGAAATGGAAGGGGATTGTTGGTGACGGGTTACGAGTAAGGGAGAAATGCTTCCCAATCATAGTTCACACCAGTGGCGGCCCCCTATTTATTTTGGAAAACATTAAATTTTTATTTCATTTTATCTGCCTGAAACTAGGAATTACAAAATACTAAATAAATTTTTCATTAAATTTTTAAATTTCATTGTCTACCCCCTAAACTCACAGGTCTTTTAGATGTTTATAAATTTTTTGCCGCCTCACTTTTTAAACCCAATCTGGCACCCACTGGTTCACACCGGGCGTCCAGTATGTTCGGCTTTCGTTAGCATTATCAGCTTTTATCATCCTACAGATGAATTGAGTGAGATTTATTTGATACGCAGTTTTTAAGCTTCTTTACCTGCTATAAATCATACAGAATTGCATCGCTATATTTTAAAATTTATGTCTTAATATGTTTTACTATCTGCTAAATACAATAAAATATTCCCTTATTTGTTCATTCTTCCTGAATTAACGCAGCTTTAACTGCGACAATGAATGCTATAATTAATATGAAATACCAAAATAGAAACTAATTTGAACGGGCAAGCAGAAGCCAGAAAAATGTCCCCCACGCCAACTCAGACATCTGGACTATATTTTTCGATTTTCTTTAAATGTTCGCTCTGTAGCTGGAACAGGTAACAAAGTTGGGGATGCATTATCTAAAGTTGAAATCGATGCAATTACAAAACCAACCAGACATATTCATATTGACTATATTGGACCATTTCCTCCATCCAATGGATATAAATATTGTCTTACTATTATAGACTGTATACCAGGTGGTATCAAGTAATTCCTACAGTAGACATGTTGGCAGAAACAACTGCTCTTACCCTATTAAGTGGTTGTTTCCATTCCAGCACACCTGTTACCATTTTAACAAATCAAGGAGAAATTTTGAGTCTTATTTAATTAGAGATCTTACAAAGATGTTGGGTACCCATATAATCCATTCTGCTTCTAACCTTCCACAAAGTAATGGAATGACAGAAAGATTCCACAATCATCTCAGAAGGGTTATTATTGGCCATGATTTGCTGGTTGGTCCGATAATTTGCCTATTGTATTGTTAGGACTACGCTCAGCAACTTAATTAACGACTCAAATGCAACAAGCTTTCAACTAGTTTATGGTATTACTTTACGTTTACCATCTGATCTCATTTCTGTAGATGCTCTTCAAACGTCTATGTCACCCACATAAATGTCGAAATTAGCTCCTGTTTCTCATAGTTGTACGAAAATTTATTTACACCAACCATTAAATACTTGTACGCTTGTTTTCTTAGAAATGACCAAATTCGTCCTCCTCTCACACCTCGCTATTTTGGTCCATATCCCGTTGTAAGTCGCAGAGACAAAAATTTTGTAATTTATCTAAATGGCAAAAGTACTACTGTTTCAATTGATTGCTTAAAGCCATCTTATGAGTTTTCAGAAGATTTTGATTTACAAAAGGGTAGTTCAAATTTCGAACCACCTATCACTAAACCACAAATCGAAGATAAAACTTCTGCTACAAATATTGGGATCACGCGCCAAGGGCAGACACGTTCATTTTCCTAAGAAACTAAACTGTAATTCAAAATCATTCTTTGTAAATTATATATATCCCATATATTTTATTGTATGTATTATTGCATTTTATGTATTTGGTAACGCATCATTTTTTTCAAGAACAAGGTTGATATTTTTGTATTAGAATGTGTATGGTTTTGCACCGTTCCCTTCGTTACTGGGGGATACTCTGCAGGGTAATGTATCAGAACATCATCTGTTTTAGTTCCTTGCACATTATTAGCTACAAGAACATTATGATACATCCCAGAATGTCATTTCTGACGAATGCAAAAAGTGCATTCGTATTCAAAAACGATACTAGTGCTCGTTTAGAAAGAGAGTAGAAGACTATATACTCGTTTTAATGTCAAATTTATTTTTGGTATGTTGAATGTAAATAAATCTATACTTTTATAATTTCATAATTTATTACCACATTCATTTAACTAAAAGCGTGTCCTCTATATTTACTGATTAAATGACAATGATCTTTAAAATCCTTTTAAAATATCTTTTTAAGATACAATGCGTATACAATACAATAAATAGTATATAATATATTACAATATGTATGTAACGTCCATATTTCTTCATCGTGGACGTTATAGCACTCCATGCACATACCCTAGTAGCATGAACTCATCGTTTTTTGCCTGGCCTTTCATCGAATTCATCGGAAACTGATCCAGTATCTTCGAGACCATATCGTTTAGATCAGTATCCGAGAACCGGTTTCAGTTTTGGTAAATTTGATCGGAAAATTATATGTTTATGAGCAGTATTTCCGATGAAAATTTGCCGATCGGAAATTTACGGCATATAGATATCGTTCCGATATCGGAAAATGCATGAAATCACTGTTAGTCGAATTTGATTGGTCAACGACCCAGTGACGTGTCGTTCGAGAGTATTTTCAATTTCAACTTCAATGGCTGCCACTACTCGACCTGACACTGCTAGATTTGACCATCTTTCCCTTGGAAAAAATGTAAGTATTTATTTTATTCTTAATTATCTTTATTAATTTTATTACTTACGGTATGTTTAGTAAATGAATAAATTTATTATAACGCATTTTTGAAAGTTTGATATACTAAAGTTGCTATTCAGAAGCTACAGAAGGTATAACATTAACACGAAACCTATGATTGAATAATTATCATTCTCAGTGCAAAACAATATATTCATTCTAGAATAATTACTTACTCTCTGTGTATAAAGAAGTTTGCACACGCATACATAAAAAAAAATCGCGGTAATTTTCGACAATGTAAACAATTGCTCTCGTACAATTTTCTCCTCTCCGCTCGAATGTAAACAAGCGTTCTCGCAGTCTTCTCCAGTTCATACTTCTCTGCCAGTCAATTCCAGAAGTTTTCAGTTCGTATTGGTTGTGGGTAACAATATGGTAACTGTTAATTTCTGTTTATATTATAAATTAAGATTTTTTCCTCTCGAAATTGGCCATTTTCAATTTTTTCAAAATCTAGTTGTTTTTTTAAGCTTTTTGTCAATTTCTCTTCCAATATTGTGTGTATAATATTAAAACTGTTTTTAGAAGCTTCGCCTTGATCATACGAGCAAGAATATATAACATATATGTGAAATTTTCTCATACCCAAAAATTAAAGTAACTGTTCACATGTGACTTACAGAAAGATCATTCAACCAGATGAAGAAATTCTGCTTTTTTCCCATTTTCTTCTTGTATACCATCTGTTAGCTTCTCATTTAGTTCATATCAGTTGTGGGTAACAATATTTTAACTGATTATTACAGCTTATCTAACAAATTAATATTTTTTTCCCTCGAAATTGGCCAATTTCAATTTTTTCAAAATCTAGTTTTTTTAAGCTTTTTGCCAATTTATCTTCCAATATTGTGTGTATAATATTAAAACTGTTTTTGAAAGCTTCGCCTTGTTGATACGAACAAGAATATATAAGATATGTGAAATTTTCTCTTACCCAAAAATTAAAGTAACTGTTCACATGTGACTTACAGAAAGATCATTCAACCAGATGAATAAATTTTGCTTTTTTCCATTTTCTTGTTATATACAAACTGTTAGCTTCTCATTTAGTTCATATGAGTTGTGGGTAACAATATTTTAACTGATTATTTCTGTTTATCTAACAAATTATTTTTTTTTTCTCCCTCGAAACTGACCATTTTCAATTTTTTCAAAATCCAGTTGTTTTTCTAAGTTGTTTTGGGCAATTTCTCTTCCAGTATTGTGTGTATAACATTAAAACTGTTTTTAAAAGCTTCGCCATGTTGATACGAACAAGAATATATAACATATATGTGAAATTTTCTCTTACCCAAAAATTAAAGTATCTGTTCGTTCACATGTCACTTACAGAAAGATCATTCAACCAGATGAATAAATTTTGCTTTTTTCCATTTTCTTCTTATATACAAACTGTTAGCTTCTCATTTAGTTCATATCAGTTGTGGGTAACAATATTTTATCTGATTATTTCTGTTTATCTAACAAATTAAGATTTTTTTCCCTTGAAATTGGCCTTTTTCAATTTTATCAAAATGCAATTGTTTTTCTAAGCAACTTTTGTTGTTTTTCTAAGTTGTTTTGGGCAATTTCTCTTCCAATATATTGTATATAACATTAAAACTGTTTTTTAAAGCTTTGCCTTGTTCATACGAACAAGAATATATAACATATATGTGAAATTTTCTCTTACCCAAAAATTGAAGTAACTGTTCACATGTGACTTACAGAAAGATCATTCAACCAGATGAATAAATTTTGCTTTTTTCCCATTTTCTTCTTATATACCATCTGTTAGCTTCTCATTTAGTTCATATCAGTTGTGGGTAACAATATTTTAACTGATTATTGCTGTTTATCTAACAAATTAAGATTTCCCCCCTCGAAAGTGGCCATTTTCAATTTTTTCAAAATCTAGTTTTTTTTAAGCTTTATGCCAATTTCTCTTCCAATATTGTGTTAATAGCAATAGGTTTCAATTTATTTTAGGAGGATGCTGTATTTTTAAATATTATTAAAGTATCTTATGGAATCATCAAAATTTTAAATTAAAGAACAGTATCAAATCATGCATTTAATCAATTTTCATTCTTTCAGTGTGATTTTCTGATTTTCATTGGAGGATTCTCAGCAAGGTGCTTTCTACTAAAATGTCATTGGAAGGGAATTAAGAGTGTGAAATTGGGATTTTCAACATTCAATCTCGTAAACAAGTTGATTTTTGTTAATTTTTTTATTTCGTACTTACTTGATGGTTATGCTGGATGTCTGTTACCATATGTATATGTGTGTATTATCTGGGTTTCTGTGGCAAATTTGTTACTTCAGAAAATGTGAGAGGATATTGCTTTAGAATATTCTGTATTGTAATAGTGTTATTGCTTGTTATCCATCAAAAATTTTGACTTTTGATGATGGGCGTACCTGTCAAATCTTTGGAGTTTGATAGTGGATTTCAGATTGAAATCTTAAGCAAAATCTTTTATCTTGCCAAACTAAAGAGAAAGTTTTATCAACTTTATAGATAATCTATAAAGCACTTTGTATAATCTGGACTACAGTCTCAAACATTTACTAGCTATTGCAAGTATGTCATTCATGTTTCACTTTTTTTTGGGGGGGGGGGGGTAGAGTCAGGGACATTTGAATATAATGCAGAAAAAAATTTTACTTTAAATTTTAAGGGTTTTGAACTTAATACAAATGGATAGGATTTTGAATTTTTTGTGTTATTATTTTTAATTTTCATATTTTTTTCAATGATTCCTTTTGGCACCTCCTGGGAAGGAAAAACTAATTCCCCCCCCCCACCCCTCCTTCTCTTGAGAAGCATATGAAGGCAGAGATCAGTTCTTCACATCCCAGAATAATTTGGTTCATTTTCTTTTGGGCATTTGAATGGTTCCAAAGAATTTTCATTCAGAAACTTGCCAGGATTTATAAATTTGTTGAGTGATTTATCTCTTCAAATCAATGTATGTTTTATAGATAATTGTTGCAAATTAATAATGGTACATTGATTTCTTTTTTATAGGTGCAGTGAGAAATAATATGTTTTCAGCAGCAACTATAGGGATGGAGGAAGAAATCTCTGAGCAAGTTTAATGCAAACATAAAAAATTCATAAATGAAAGTGTAAAATGATTGTAAATAAAAATATAAATGTGTAAAATAAAAAGTGTAATGTTTACTTTTTGCAATTCATTTTTTAAAAATCTTTCTAGAAATATATAGATTTATAGACATCTGGAGTGCAATACTGTAATGCTTACTGCTGTGTAAAGATTGAGACAAGTTATTGGAAGGAAAGAATAGGATTAGCTTATTAATTTACACAATTGTGCATATCGCACCTTGAATGAAAGTGCGAAAATTTAGAATGTTGTTTCTCTTGTTTCTGCTCATTTAAATTTGAAGAACAAAAATGTTTAGCACTTCTGGCTCTATTAGATTCAATACAGTATTTATGCACTTGTGGCTGTCTTGCATTCAAGTTGCAATATGATAAAATTTGTTGGTTATTGTTTTTGATTTTCTAAAGAGATCATGTAAAGGAGAAAATTATTCATTTTTACCAGAATATGGTACTGATTTCAGCATTGCCCACACTGGTAGGTGCAAAATTTCAAATATTATAAATATGCTTCTAAAAATAGCAAACGCAATAAAATGGGGGTTTTTTTTGGAAAAAGTCAAACGATTTAAAAGTTATCTGTGCAGAATGTCTTCACTTAAATATAAAAATTGTTAAAATTCCTATTTTTTTCAATGTGCATAAATTTTCCTTGTATAAAACTTGTTTATGCGGGGCTTTACAGCTCATAGCAAAAATCTGGATTTTTTCTTTCCATGTTGGCATGAAGCTCCTTTATGCTTAAGGATTTGCTTTGTATGTTAAAAACATATTGGTTCTTTCCACTGGCGGCCATATGGGGTGCGAGGAGGCTCCGGGACATAAGGGGCCTCCGACAGGGGACTGAAAATAAACTTTTTTTGCTAGCAAAAAGTATATTTATAAGCAATTATGTCAATCATAATATAGATGATTTACAATTTTTATCATGAGTTAAAGCTTATCAAATTGTAAAATTTATTGTTCATGGAGCTTTGCAGCTTATAACTAACACATTAAACCAAAAAAAGTTATGCCCAATACTCCATGTAAGTGAAAGAAAAAGCAGACAATTTTGATTGAAGTGCCAAATTAAAACTTGTCTGCATCACAGAAACGTTATTTTAATAATTTTATGAACTAGAACATAAAGGTTTTTCTTTCCGAAAAAGTAAACTTTTTACTATATTTTAGTGAGTCATCAGTGGAGAGTTCATAATAAATATGTCGAATAAATCATATTATACATAATATAATATGTATAATTTTGGAAAATTTCGTCACACTAATTTTGAATTTAAAGTAACACAACTTCCCTAATGTAATTATAATTTGTTAAATAGCTGGAAAAGTGAACTATGCAAAAGTATCATGCATTATTTTTTAAGGAGGACCCCCTCTAAACATTTTGTAGGAGGGCCCCAAGTTGTTAACACCGCCACTGGTTCTTTGGCATCTCATAAAATACAAATATTAATAATTTGGTATATTTTGATATCCATGTGCTTATTGTCAAAATATTTTCAACCTAAAATCTACTGGCCATCTTTTTCATTAAAAATAACAACCAACCATTTATTTCAACAACCAATGTTTCATCGTACACACATCCAAATCTGTTTGTATATTCATCTAAAGGTTACCGGAAATTCATCTCCATGAAACCGCACTGCTGGGTTTTCTATCGTATCGGCTAGCAAAACTCATCCGATATCGATGATCGGCTGATCTATGGCCGATGAGACATTTCGGAGCAATTCCTGATGAAAATTCATCCCTATCCGATAAGAATCCGTTCATCAGCCGATCATTGTGTGATCGGGTTTCGATGAAAGGCCTTTCAATGGCCGATGACATTTTGCTACTAGGGTATTAGGATCGTATCCGCGACATCAATTTTTGCCATTTTTATATAATCATATTTCTATGTGATTTGGATATGTGACTTGAACTATTTATCCTTAAACTTTCTTTCTTGAGTACTTACTTCTGTAAGCCTTGTATGATATTTACTGAACTCAGGGAATCTTTTAACAGAAGTCTCAAAGAAGAGAAAGAAAATAAGAAATCTTGAAATCGGGTTCTTTACGAATAGCAGTGGAAAGCAAATAATACTACTTCAACTATCTAAATTATAATTTTACGTTACATAAAAGTCTTATTTTGTTCACTCGCTATTTAATATATTTGAAGTGTATATAAAAACTATATTTCCACCAATTTTGATAGAAAAATATAAGAAGCAAAATAGCTTCGCCAATTTTATAGGCTTTTGTCTTGCTTGTAAATTGTTCAGAGTCAGATGTTTTATCCAGACGACGCACAGTGTGTAATTTCGGCAATCTAAGTGGAAAAAATTAAAATTTCGACCTCTTTATAAATTATCAATCGCTATATATTTCGATAGTATAATATCCGCTACATATGAAAACGGGTTTAATTTTTCAGAATATTGCCAGGGGGCGCTATTATACTCGTCCGAATAAGCGACCTTGCACCTGCCTTGCTGAGTTCTAACTGCCAGTTCTCTGAGCAGAGAATTCGTTGACGTTGCATTCGAGAACTACTGTTTCCAAACATCATTTATTTTTACGCCTACATTTCTACAGTATTTTCTATCCATAAATGTCTTTTTTGTTTGAAGAACAGAGTTAATTGCCGTAAAACAGCCTCTAAAAGTGGTGAGTCACTTTTTGCAATGTGAAAGCGAAGTCATAAGTTTATGTAAAGTATTTGTTTAGAGTACCACCGAGTACCACTTTGCGGTTGCGTAGTCATCAAAGATAGACCATTTATAAGTCTACATATTAAAAAATATCCTGCGAAAACTTTCTATTTATTTATTTTTTATCCTTTTCGGCAGAATGGCACATTCAATTTCGGAGACGGCTTTTCGAAATATGGATGAAAAACCCGAAATGTTCAAAAGTAGACGCATTGATTGCGTTTATTATGCAAGAACTTGGAACTCTTTCGAATTCGGAAAGTGCTGTGGTAAATTTGAAGAACAAGCGCTTGTGTTAATGATCGATAATGGTTTGTCCACTCTTCAATACCAACGAATACTTGAGTATGCTGAAAATCTGAATCGTAAATTGTATTCTTCCCATCATAAAGTGAAAGAAGCCAAGCAGTTATGTTGTCCGCACAGTATTAGTAACAAACATCAGCAGAAATAACTTTGCAGGCACTCGTTGACCACTCTGCTTCACGTATTTGTCACTGAAAAATTACGTTTGTCCACAAATACTGCTTTTGAAGTTATGAAATGGGGATGTGATGGATCCGAGCAAAATCGATATAAACACAAGTTTTCGGAGGAAACTTTCCGTGACGAAAGCCTTTTCAGCATTTGCGCAGTTCCACTACAAATTCATAGTGGTAAGGATGATTCCAAAAGTGTAATTAGGAAAAGCCCAGTTCCATCTTCGACTAAGTACTGTAGACCTATTAAATTTACTTTTTCCAAAGAATCAACAGATTTTATTACTATATAAGTTGAGGAAATAAAACATCAAATAAAAAAACTCGAACCGACGAAAATTTTCTTTAATGATTTGGAAATTTCTGTAACGCCAACTCTGATATTTTGTATAGTCGACAGAAAAGTTTGTAATGCTGTATCATCGTGTCCATCCACCCAAACATGTTACTTGTGTGGGGAGAAACCCAATGAAATGAACCACTTGCGTGTCATCCCCCCCAAAAAAGGAAGTGAGCAAAGAATTTCTTCCGTTTGGCATATCACCCCTCCACTCCTGGATATGGCTAATGGAATGCGTTCTTCATATTTCATATAGGCTAAAAATTAAAACATGGCAAGTACGAGGAGCTGAAAAAAAAAGAAAAAGCATCTAAAAAAGAAGTTAAAGAGAGATTAAGACGAGAATTGGGTCTTTTAGTTCACATGCCAAAGCAAAAAAGGGGGAACACTGGCCTCACATTTTTTAGACATTCTGAGAAAACGGCAGAGATAACTGGATTGGAGTTGAACTTGATCAAGCGTTTGGGAATTATTCTCGAGTGCATAACCTGGAACATGAAAATCAATTTAGAGAAATTCGCAGAATTTACGAGAGTGACACAAGACATATACCTCCGAAACTACAGTTGGT
>BGPR01015447.1:5502-36640 GCA_013235015.1 Araneus ventricosus
TTACAATGTAGTCAGGCGTTTATAAGTTTTTAAAAACTGGAGAAACACGGCATTCTAGAACACTATTTTACTCTAACGAGGTCCGAGAATTTTGAGAAATCTTCGAACACGAATAACAATAAAAGCTTTAAGTAAATATTTTTAAATTCTAATGAGTAGCTCTGTAATTATAAGCCATTACCATTTGGATACTTTTAGCCTGGACACCCTTATTGGATACTTCATATTCAGGTGAACAACACGAGAACAATAATCTGTTTGTTAGTAACGCCGAGCGAGTTTGTTTTTGCGAAGCATACATTAAAAAACAAACACAAGAAGCATTAAAGAAAAATAAATACTCTTTTTACTAGCAACTCTTTTACTTCTCAAGCAATATAATAAAAGAATCATTGATCAAACCAACTATTCTACTGGTTCCTTTGTAAACAACCTCAGAAATCGATCTGTATGCACAGCGTAACCGATTGCATTCATTCAAATCAACCGAATCTTAGCATCTCCTGCTAAACGCAAAGAAATTTATCTGCATCCATGACCGCAAATGAAATATATTTCATTCCAGAACGAAAAAATCCTCTTCTAAGATAATGTATCCGAATCAGCGATTCTGAATCGGAATCATGATGCCGCGGAAGCAGCAAATCCGATTCCGATTCACGAATCCGATTCCGCGGATTTATAAATCCGAATCCCCGGATTCACAGATCCGATTCCGCGGATTCACGAATCCGATTCTGCGGATTCATGGATCCGATTCTGCGAACACAAACAACACTTTGGGAAAAGAACCTGTAAAAACAAAAATGTGTGGCTCTCAAAGTAATACAATCTACAAAATCATACAGATTAATTACACTTTGCAGGAATTAAAATGTTACAAATAAAAACACAGTTTATTAGAATGAAGACGTAAATTTCTGCGTACCATTTAATGAAAGGAGGTAATTTCCGCAGTGACTGAACCTCAACGTTCTTATTCCATATTTCGCATGTTTAGACTTGCTTTTCTCGGAATGAGTCGCCAAGGACGCCAAAAAAAATGGCCTTCCCTTCAGAACTTCGACTGAAATATGAAAGGTAAAAATTAGAAGAAAGATATAAAACTATATGAAGTAATTTTTAGTTTCTTAATTCAAACTTTAAAAAATACATTAATTGAAACTGAAACTTCTCAGTCGATGAATAACTTCAACGAAATATAAATGCTGATCAGATACTTAACTTCTTGTATAGAAAATATTGTCATTTTCAAAAAAAATACGGAAATTTGGATGAATCTCTATATCACAGACCACACTGAATCTGAAAATCTGATTTTGGAATTATGCTGGTCTGTGAACACAATAACTCAACAATGCAATGTGTTACACCAGAGGTTCCCAATCTTTTCTCGCTCGCGTACCCCTTGATTAGTCTTTTTATTTTTTCTTACCCCTTACTGTCATATCCCCCCCATACACAAAAAAATCCATACAAAGAAGTTTTTATCAATCATGTTAAGGGCCTAGGTAACCTTAAAAGTCAAATGACTGGAATTTATAACATTTGCAGGACTTAATTTTGATGTTACATTTTATTCCATTTTTAATTTCTCGTATACGAAAAATACAAAGAGAAAGTATTGTAATCGTCAAAAAATTCGAACTCGAGGTTTTGACGAATCTCCACGTTTTAGACCTCCCTGAGTCCGAAAAACACAATTTTTGAATTATGTCTGCCTGTGCGTCTGTGAACACGATAACTCGAAAACTATTAGAGCTACATGGATGAAATTTGGTATGCGGTCTTTTAACATAATTTGCAGGTTTCTATCGAATTTTGGACAAAATCCGTCAACGGGAAGTCTGTCTGTCTGTATGTCCGAAGTCATGCGAACACTATAACTCAAAAACTTGAATAGCTAGATGGATAAAATTTGGTACACAGTTTTATCGTCATGAATGTAGGTCCGTAGAAAATTTTGGATCAAATCCGTCAGAATGTTGACTGTCTGTCGGTCTGTATAATCGCATCTCAAACGAATCCGCTATATCCACGCGCATGTGTACTGGACGCAATCTTCTGTGCACGATATTTATTGACTCTTTCTTGCCGCTTTTGTTTTCATCCGATTCTCCATGCGCATGCGCAATTGTAGCAATCTGTGCACACGAAAATATTGTCCTTGAGCCAAGAAAGAGTAGAAATCGGTACGCATTTAATCGGAACGCAACTCTTTAAATTTGATTTTTTACATAAATATTTTCTGATAGTCATTGGATCCTGGGTTACAATAGGTTCGAATTTTTTTATCCACGCGGGGAGAGAGGAAACAGCACCTTTTTCGAGAAGTATACGAGAAAGTTTAGCCTCATATTTCTGTAAGCAGATCGTGTTTTTATACCTGTTATTATTTGAATCAAATTTTATAAAACTCAGCTCCATGAAACAAGATCAAGTATATCGCACTGAAACTGTGTAGAAGAGCGTGCTTTAGAATTTAAAAATTTTGTATCAGTAGAACAATTAATTTAAACACAAGATGTGGTAAACGGTATCTAAAACATTTTAAGGAGGCGACGAAAAACAAATGACATGGTGTGAGAATTATGAAATTTTAAATAAAAGTATTTAAGAAAGGTAAAAGAAGACATTTGTTGACGCTGTCAAAAACAAACCAAACGCGATGCTCGAACTCCAAACATCAGCGTGAAAGAAGCGTAACAAGCCAACCGCACCAGTGGGAACCTGTTCATGGTTGAACCAGAGTAGTATTGATGGGAGTAGGGAAAAAAGGGGGTGGTGGAGCACGAAGCAGTTTGGATACGCATTATTTTCTTAACATGCAACTTTGGCAAGAGGCAGAATATGTTTTCATGTTGTCTACTGCAACCAGATGTTGGTGGGGTTTTTTTTATCCGATTCTTTTCTCTATTGAACTACCAAAATAAAACGACATAATTTTTTTTTTCTTTTTAAAATGCTTGCTTTAGACAGTAAATTACACTTCTTCTTTGATGAATAATTTGAATTATGTTATGGTCCAGTTATCGTTCGAGTAAACATGCTCATGTGCATAGCTAAGAAAAGCAAGAATATTAAAGTGTACTACGTTATGTTCTATTCTGCCTCGTATTTAAATTCACGTCTAACTATCGAGATATTACAAAAAAAATCACATGTTTGCTTACAAATGAGCATTAAAATTATTATTTTAACGTTAAAGGATCATAAATTTTGCTTGGAAAATCATAATCAATGTATTCATATTCGGAAACATTATTTTTCGCATAAAAAGAATTTCAGTAAAATAACATGAAGAATAAAATATATAAAACAAGACAAAAACATTGAAGCCGAATTTGTTTTAATATGCGATGATCGACGGCGAAATAATGCTGGGCGACTCCTTTTTACTTTCTCGTATACAATGTATACAAAGAGAAAGTATTATAATAGTCAAAAAATTCGAACTCTAGATTTTGACGAATTTCCACGTTTTACACCTCCCTGAGTCCGGAAAACACAACTCTAGAATTATGTCTGTATCCAATCGGATTTCCTGTGCCAACAAAAATCTTAAGTGGTAAAACCGCTGAGCTGAAGTTTTATAAAACGTGCCGATGCACTTTGACAGCTTAAAACATGAAGTGTAAGAATTTCTATCAATAAACTTCGCTCTGAATCGACTTCTATACTCACATGTCTGTGCCAGCTGGTTCTTAACCTCCGATCATTGATATGGTTAGAAAAAAGTAGAATAACAAGATAAACTGACAAAATAAATTTTGAATGAGCAATAAATTTTTAAATAATTAAAATCCCCGTCGGTAAGCCGGAAGTCAAATGTAGATTCCTTTTGTCTTAACCCATTAAAGACAGACTTTGCGAAAACGCAACATTAATTTCTGAATTTTTTTAAAGATATGTTCTACGTTTTGTATGTCCGAAGTAATATTTTTATTTGATTCTCTATACTTTAATTGTTCATAATACTTTTTCTTTGTTTCCACATTAGTTAAATTATAACACCTGCAAAAAAATTTTTTTTTCTGGTGTTTTGAAATCATAAAATAAGTCTACTTTCAAATAGAACTTGTAGATGGCAGCACGGTTCTTCTTTTCTGTTGAGATGTCTCTTCCTTCTCCCCAAGTTGCAAATGTCAGCTATGCAACATCCACAAGTTGCATGTTACCCTCTATATAAAGAAATAATACTTCTCCTTTTTCCTACTCGAACCAATACTACTTAGGTGCTAGCTCGAATAGATCCCCACTGGTGCAGGTGGCTTGTCACTCGGCTTACAACCGGTTACCCGTGGTTCTATCCTCGCGTTTGGTTTGTTTTTGCCAGCGTCAACAGATGTCTCCTTTTACCTCCTTAATTTCTTTTATTTAAAATTTCGAAATTCTCACCCCATGTCATTTGTTTTTTATCCTCTCCTTAAAATGTTTTAGATCTTGCTTATCACATCTTGTGTTTTATTTAATTGTTCTACTTATACAAAATTTCTTAAATTTGAATTTTTAAAGCTGAAAGTATTCTAACTCAGCGATTCGTATGAAAAGTACGTGTCTTTTCCAAGAAGTAAAGAATCCTCTGATATAATAAAGATCAGCATTTATTCATTCAAATAATTGCATACCAGAATGACTTCACATACTTAAATACAGAACTATATATCTAAACTATTGAATCCTGTATGGAATGAGAGAATTTTTATATCGGATTTTGACATTTTTATGATAAATCTATGCACAAATTAAAGAAAAGAAATATCCAATCAAAAATCTGTTAGTTTATTTACAAAGTTTTTTATGAACAATTTAGTCTATGCATTATTTATAGCTGAGGAGTACAGCTGAAATCTATGTAGGACTTTTATTCACCATGTTAATAATTCATTAGTAATAGTTACATAGATGGCAGCACGAGACAGCCTGAAAGGAAAATTACCGCTACAAGATTTCTGTACAGTTTGCTGAAAGCTCTTACTACTTTCACAGTTTTATGCACTTAAAGTATTCCTGTTTTTGTTTATTTTTCAATTGACAGTGTTCGGGTCATTTTTGGCACGTTTACGGCTTGCGCCAGCATCATCATCAAATAATACACCGAATAAAGCACAAATGATATTGAAACATTTTAGCAGTATGTCAGATGTAATTTAAAGTTGAAACAGAAGTCTTCTGCAGAAAGGGATGCTATTGATTTACTTCTCTGAATAGTGCAAAGTGATGAAAGTATTTTATATTAACCCTTTGGGTACATTTGACGAGTGAGACTCGTCATCTGCTTACTTGGGAGAAGTTACGGTGGACGAGTCTGACTCGTCATCTGAATTTACGAAGAATTATTGGCGCAAGTGGTCCTGCCAAATTGTAATATCCGTGGGCGTCCTACAAGAAATCTACATATCTGCATCACTGCGATTCGAAAAATTTCGTTTCAATGACAACTTCAGACCTTTTAAATGTGCTATTATACTAGTTCTTGTTGATAGTCATTTAAATTCGTTCTCAGATTAAAAAAAAACCCTTTGAAGTATTTCAAGAACTTCATACTAGTCTTCTTCGTTACAAGATTCCCAAAAATCCTGTTTTTTAATCACCGACTTGATTTTTGTCAGTCACTTTAAAGATGGTTATGGAATTGTTCAGCAATCCTAAATTACGTTTACTTATTTCTGAAAAATGATCGCTACTGAAAACTGCTGCCCGCTGCATCTATTCACTTTCATAAAATTTAGAGCTCAACGAAAAAGGTTGGTTTTCAAAAAAGCATCTGAACTTCCTGTCTCAGTTCAAACAATCGTGTGAGTACATTTCCTCGCGAAAGCCACCTGACTTGCAAAATGCGAAAGTATTGTAATATGTAGGCTGCCCATGTCTTCACACAAATATTTGGCACAAACATACTTTGGAGAATGGGAATGTGCAACCTCGGACCCGTTTTGTTTTTAAATTTTAATTAATTAAAAATTAAGCAAAATTTTGGCGATTCTTCTTAATTTCAGCACATTTTCAATACAGCACAAAAATTATCTTTACACCCTCGGAAAATTAAAAAAATCATCTTTTCAATGATATCAATTAAGTTATTATACGATTTTCTCTAATTTTAATAAACTTTAAAAATTATTTTTTGGCGTAATTTACAACCATACTTTTCATCGTTAAAATGAAATTCAAACCATTTTCACTGTTTAAACAAATATTTAATTGCGTGTTTGTCTTCCATTGTTAAAATCCACGATAATATCCTATTGGATTTTACTTTCGCTATAAACAGTCTAAAGTGAAATTTCTAAAGACAGTCTTCAATTTTGGAACTGTACTGCAATTTTGAGAATTTTTTAACCAAACTGAAAATAAGTGCAAACTATTTACCAATCCCAATTTTTTTTAAAAATACTTCTTACTGTCAAATATTAACAGCTCCAAAGTTACAGAAGTGTATTACATGTTGTCCACCTCATTAAGTGGCAAGTCAGTTCACGATGACTGTGCAAATCTGTCAATAATTACTCTACATTCAAATCATCTACCAATTCCTTTTCAATAGGCCCCAAGTTCTCCTTGGTCGAAGAATTTCTTCTAGTTTAGGTTTAGCTATATTAAACTCCCGTTTTCAAGTAACACGAGGGATATTTTAGGATTGACCTCATAATTTTCAACCACGGTCAGATGACGAGGACACCACCTGAGCTGGCATTCCCTTCCTCCAAACTTCAGCACCACACCAGCGGGAGGAGGCTTTGACACACTCCGTACGATTTAATGTGCATCAGACCCACATACACAGTGGATCTTCAGTGTAACTTCGAACTTGGAATTCTCCTGCCCCGAGGCTGAGACTTGACCACAAGGCCACTGCGCCCCAAGTCTGTCTTGGAGTTAATGTCCAAAGAAACGAATATTTTTTTATTGTAACTTTGACAGTGGAAAAAACGCGTGAATGAAGGATTTAATGAAGCAATAAATTGGTTTGAATTTTATTTTATGACGATAGAAAATATTGCTACAAATTGCGTTTAAAATTAATTTTGAAATGTTAATTATAATTAGGAAAAAATTGTACCGCAAAAAAATCAGTGTCATTAAAAAGATAATTTATTTCTGTTTAAGATGGTGTAAAAATAATTTTTGTGTAATATATATTTCAGAAGTTATTGGCGAGATCTTACCACTGGTCCACTGCGGCCTCACAATGAATTTCTTAATAAGGTCTCTATGATCTTTAGCTTCGAATTTATTTGCGTTTGTTTTCTCCTGACGGAGCGGAGCGCCCCGTTCCTAAAGAAGAAAAAAATATAGAGGGGTCCCTTCGTGGGAGTGGCTGGAATTTGTGGTCGTCTGTCTCAGACAAAGAGGCTTTTGTTTGGAAGAGAGCTGAGAAAGAAGGAGGAGAGTTGGTTCCGGCCCCCGGGCCACTTGGACCTTTGCGACGAAAATCGCTCGGAATTATTGACAAATGGGCGATTATGGCGACGATGCAGACGGTTTACATGGAGGAATTACTCGCATGGCTCCGCTCCCATCCGGAAAATATCATATATTTGGAATAATCTAAGATACCAGAATATTTGCATAACTTCAGATATTTAGGCGACTATGTGTTGTGGACAAAAGAATCCCTCTGTCTAACCAAGGCGAGCCGGACCTCAAAGCAGCCACCCCGCATGATGTCTTCACTACTGTCCAGATAAGTTCAGTTTATCCTTACAATGAATGCTTTCCTGAGTTCAAAATGCTCAAGACTATGTTCGTAAATCTCATGATTTTTAAATTTTGAGTTAAAATCTGAAGTTTATAATCAAATAAGAGAAATTAAGACAAAATCTCGTGTAAAATTATATATTAATCCTGATGCATGTTGAAATGCTTAGCATAATTTTTGAGAGAGTAAAGAAAGTTATTGCAATTGCAAAATATTTTATATCTGATGTCAGTGTATTGGAGCTAATATCAGTTTCCTTTTGGGAATGAGAAACATTATATAATAAGTCTAATCATCATTTACTAAATGTCTTATGAGTAAGTGTAACGGAAATCACTGAGTTATTAGATTGTATAAGCCTAGAGATAAGAAATAATTTTCTCCCTCTCCCTTTCAATTCATTTGAGAAAATAAGCATTGATAGAGCAGAACATATTTATAATGTAAATCTTAAGAAATTGAAATACATGTGACATGAATTTAAAACGGGATTAATTTGATGATGACTGATGTGTGTAAAAAACTTCTTAAAATGTCGTTACCTTATAATGAGATAATTGACATATGAAAACAACATTTATATATGTATATATATATGTTTAATTACTTTTAAGAGTCTGATTACTTTTTGTTACATGACATGTATGTTCTAAGTAGTTAAATAAAAAAAAAAGAATTGTTGATAGGCATAAAATCTAGTAATGAAATTTTTAAGGATAGGATAAATAATGATAAATTAAGATTAATGGTTGGTGGCCACTATTTAAAATTTATTTTATATAAGTTTAATTTCTATGAAACTAACTTAATGTTGAACATGCTGTAGTAATCAATTTCATTTTGAATGCGATTTAGGTGTCTTTGATAAACGCTGGGTCGACCCTTATCTAAATAAATACATGAACATTTAATTATTTTCTTATTATTGTTTTTTATTCCATTTAGTATTAATGTTTGTATTTTGATATTTATGTGAAGTAATTAACCTTGTTTATAAGACAAAATTGAGTTAAGAGAATTTTGTTTGTAAGACAGTAGGGTAATTTTGATTGTTTAACTATAATTTTGATTGTTTAATAAATATATTAGTTAAAAACAATTTGGTCTCTGATTTTTCTTCACTACCTTTATGACAATGAAGGAGGTGGCTACTTGGAATGAACCTGGGTTAACATTATAAAATATAACATCTAATTATATATTAAAAACCCAACGCAAATTATTCTTTTTAGAGATTACTTGGAAAATAATGTAGATATTGTGGCAAGAAATAAATTGGGTATTTATATGATCAAATGCTATTATACTTGCCTCGCACATGTAAATATGATTTAAGATCTAAGATTCTGTGAATCTAAAGGTAAGTGTGATGAGTAAAATGGAGCATTGTTTTTTTTAATTGTTTCTTGAGATAATGATATACTGAGAGTTAAAAGGTATAATCAGTGGAAATTTCGAAAGTTTATAATTAGTAGAAAATTAAAAAGTTCATTGCTTTGTATTAATTTAAAAGTTCATAAATTTGTACTCTAATAATAACATCAATATTAATATAAAAAGATAAAATAAATCATAAAATCTTTACGACACAAGATGGCAACCTGGCCAGTCCGCCACTGGGCTTTGGTCAACGAAATCTGGCCCAGACAAACATTGGAGGGTGGGAATGTACACCTCGGAGCCGTTTTTTATCGAATTTTAATTAATTAAAAATTAAGCTAAATTTAAACCTTTTTCTTAATAACTTCCAAAAATATTACAGCACAAAACTAATTTTTACACCATTGGAAAATTTTAAAAATTACCTTTTCAATGATGTCATTAAGTTGGTGTACGATTTTTTCTCTAATTTTAATAATTTTTAAAAAAATATTTTTTGGCATAATTTACAACAATACTTTTCATTGTTGCAACGCATTTCGAACCTTTTTTCATTGTTTAAAGAAATGTTTAATTGCATGCTTTTCTTCCATTGTTGAAAGCTAAGAAAATATATAACTGCATTTTACTTTCTTCTTTTATTAGAACAATTTTTCTGTGAAATCGGTAAAGGAAGTTCTCAAGATAGTGAGTATATAATGAAATAATCCAATGAACTGAAAGATTAACGTTGCTTTGTTTTAATTCTTTTTATCAGCGTGTTTTAGGCCAATTAGCATGCTACTGGACGTAAAATGTGCCGCGCCAATTTAATGTTGAAATCAAATGCGTATTTTACGTTAACGTAGACAAGGAACAGAACAAGTGCAAGGCTACGAAAAGAACGCGTGTTAAATGTCTATAGCAATTTGAAGCTTAAAACTACTTTGTTAAGAGAACCATGAATGTAAAATTATGCGTAAGAGATTCAGTTGAAATTTTATTTCCGACTTTTTATTAATTGGAAATACCGTAACTTTCCTGGAATAATCGTCTATTAATGTAATGAAATTTTTATTTCCGTCTTGGCTCAATGCCGGCATTGGCCCACAAAGGTCCATGTGCAGTAACTCCAATGGGCGTTTTGATCTGACGGCCCCAGTCTTTTTAAATGAAACTCGCCTAGATTTGGCTAATTTGCATGGAATACAATGAGACTTATCATCAGTTAAACTCGGGAGACCTCTCACATTACTATTTTTGCTAGTTTTCACAAGCTATTCGTTATTGATATGGAAAATCGTTCGTGTCAAATTTTAATTGATTCACTCTTTGTTTTACTGGTTATATTACTAACAGAATTTATCTCTTCAGGCTTTGGGGTAATATACTTCGTAGGTTTAAAGAAATGCAAGTTTTCATGGCGTACAGCCGAGAACAACTTATTCCAATCTTTATTATAAAGGTGAATTTTACCTTTAGAACCCACGAAGTGTGCACCTTTATTTTCCAACCTAGAACCGGACAACAAATTTCTCCTCAACTTGGGATTATATAAACGCCAGGCAAAGTTATTTCATTCAAAGAACCTTTATTTTTAACTAAAAATCTCATTGTTCCGATCCCTTCTACAGGATAGTCATTATTGCCTATGGCTAACAGCATTTGTATATTCGTAACTGGCCTGATATCTAAAAATAAGCTTTTATCATTGGGAAAATGGGTCGTTGCAGCCATAACTATTACCCAAACACCTTTATCCGAGATTTCCTCAGATAAATTACAGCTGGTTTCTGACTGAGCATTTAATTCTATTAAGCTGCATTCTGCCTCACTAAACTTTAGTTTTATTTTTAACTCTGTGTTAAAATTTTCGTTAAGGGACTTTTGACGAGTGTTCTTATCCTTACAATTTACCTTAAGATGGCCATATTTTTTGCACAGAAAGCAAGGTCCTATTTTCTTAACATACCTTCTTGTCGTTTTATTCTGTTTAACAAATACCTTACCGTTCTCTTTCTGGTATCATTTATTACCACTTGCATCTCCAGGAAATCCGCGCCGCCAGGAACTGCACTTGATCTCCTAGAGGTTGAAGCACTGCTGAGGAAAACAGTCTCTGTTTTCTCGAGATCTTGCTTCATGAGCTGTAATCGGTTGTGTTCAAGTATTAGTTCCGCTTCTATCTTGCCGGCAGTAAATTTCCTTGTCTTTCCATTTGTGGATCTGTTGAACTGTTGACTGAAATTCTTGAGAAAGATACCTTATCATTTGGAATCCTAGGTATAGGTCGTCCACTTTATGACCTGCTTCTTATAGCCTAGCTGCCGTTGTTTTTACCCGACATAGGAAGATGCCAACACCCTCTCCTGGTTGATACTTTGTGCCAAAATATTCATCTAGTAGCTGGATTACCCGTGCTCTTATCATAGGTTCAAAATGGTCTTTTAATATCTTCCACGCTACTTCGTCGATTTATTCTTTTGGCCGGGTGGAACTTCAAATTTTGTCAAGAGCTCCTCTCTCAACTGAAAGTCGAAGATTTGCCTAACAGTGAATTTAATAAAGAAAAGTTCCTTTGGTTCTTAATTCAGGGTGCTAAGGGTTGCATTCATAACTATACTACTATGTTCGAAAATTCCCGGAAGTTATTTTATTACTGAAAAATGCATACAGACAGAAATTTTTTGGTGTTTCCTTCCTATTAACTGCCCTGTGCAATTATGTACTTTTGTCATAGTTCAAACAAAGATGTAAATGCAGTGCATTTGTGGCTGAACTTTTTCGAAACTTGAGAATTCCTTAAGCAAATTCTTCACCCGAGGTAAAAAAAATCACATGGTTCTAGACCAGGGGAATAAGCTGGTTGCGGAAGTATCGAAATGTGATGTTTTGAGAGGTATTTAACACCAAAAAGACCTGTGAGCCGGCGTATTATCGTGATGGAGCACTCAAGAAAGGCAAGACCGAGGGGATTTTGAAAGGTGCGAGTGCACAAGGCCCTACGTCGCTGACTGACTCTGAAAAATGAAAATTTGTTATATTGATTTATTTAACGAAATCAAAATTTTTGGTTGAGTTCTGCCTTCCTGGATACAATATTGCAATATTTATTTAAAAATAATTTATTTGCATTGTATACAAATTTTGTAACTGTTCTGAAAATTATACTGTATTACCAATTACCTTCGCATCAGCAGAAAGATCTTTATCATGATTACAAATAAAAAACTACTTGAGATCTAGTATAAGTCAAGAACAATTTACTTCCTTATCGAATTTATCGAATCCGAATTACGAAAAAAACTAAATTAGGGTGATATTATTAAACGAATTTGCTATAAAACATATAAGAAAATGAAACAAAAATCACGTATTGTAAGCTTACTCTAGTAAGTCGCATATAAATAAAATCGCATACTAAACTGTACTTATAAAGCGATTTTTTTTATTTGATTTTTTGTATGACTGAAATATTAACTTCACAAAAAATCATTTATTTATTATTTTCATGTACTATACCAAATTATACAATGCAATAAATTGCAAAACGAAACGAATTATTTTGCAATACGAAATTTGTTTCAAGGCCTTGCAAGTCAATTTTGCACCAGACCCGCTTTTTTTGCTCGGGCCGTCTCTGCTGCCAAGACTTTGTCTTCCAAGCGACGGGAACTTTTGAATACCTGCAATCACGAACTAAAGCTGGACATTCACGAGAAAGAGAGGCTAAGCCATTTGTCCCAACAATTGGTTTGTATTCCACTCATTTTAGTCGAAAAATTAGGCAAAGCATTCGCGGATGTTCCAAAGTTTGTTCTGAGACAAGGTTCAAAGTCGCAGAATTCCTCCAACCCTTTTCTCCTCATCCCCCACACGGGGGATTTCGAGTTTCATTTCTAGCCTCGACGCGAGGTCCCAATGTAGGCAGATCCTTTGTTTTACCGCTACCCTCGCATCGAGATCCCAAATTGGAATCGGCGGATGGAGTTTTGGATTTTAAATTCTTTAGAATTCCACCACTTCCAATCCACCTGCTCCAAATTTCATAGTTTTTCGACCTTGATGATAGGTTTTTCCTTCCCGCGTTCCAAAAAGTCCAGATTGGAACAAGGTGAATATCCCGCTTAAGATCATTCGCTGTACATATTTGAACTGGATGGAATATATTCTGACAAGTCGGTCACATGATACACTCTTTGCTTCTTCTGCGAGAAAAGACATAATTCATGAACATGGAAAACATTCAAAAAGTTCTGAAGTTTTTGAATGTGGACGTAATTATTACAGTAGCAAACTAAAACAAAATCAAAAGTTTATTGCATTTATTGGTTGTCACAATTTAACATTCATGCAGAATAATAGTTGAATCAAAACAATTGTTTTTAAGGTAGAAAATTTCATGGAATCATTTGGTGTCAAATATTCCCGAAATACCATTTCAAATTTTATAGAGCCGTGTAAGCTGGAAGTAATAGGTCACAGTTTAGTTTGTGTGGACCTTTCCCACGAGGCTTTGTTCCATTTCTTCCGCCTATTACTTTGTAAATGGGGTCTTCTCTGGTGTACTTTGGCCACGAAGGATCTGGTTGGCTAATGAATGAAAAAAAATAACTATTATATAGATATTACTATTTTAAATAAGCTTCTCGAAAACATAGTTCATTTTAAAAAATTATTTTAACACGACAATCTTGAAATTCCGTCATGCGACACGTTTAATTCAAAAAATAGTTCAAAACACTCTGAAGGGAAGAGCTACCAAATTTGGCAGGCAGTTATTTCTTGGGTAGTAAGTACTCACCAAGAAAGGAGTTTTCAAAAGAATTATTAGATTTTTAATTAAAAATTAATTAAAATTTTAAAAAATTCTTTAACAATTTCGGAGCATATTATTGCATAGAAATCATTTTTATGCCATTATAAAATTCCAAAAAATAGCTTTTTAGTGATATAAATTGTATTTCCTCACAATTTTTTGTCTAATTTTTATTAATTTCTAAAAATATTTTTCAGTATATTTTGCAACAATACGTTTCATTGGTTTGGTTACCGCATTTAAACACATGCACGCGTTGAAGTGATATTAAATACATTTTTGCATGCTATCGTTGTTATATAATTAAGAATGAATTTTTCAAAATAATATAAAAGCAGGCGAATCAAGCCTAAAATCTTATAAGGCTACAATTTTTTGAACTAGATGTCCGAATCTCCTTTAACACCTTCTTGGTTGGATTTTTTTTTTCGAATTTCCGACCCCAGAAAAGCATTTTTTTTATCGTTGAAAATTAATACATATATATTCTATCCTGAATTCAAAAATGCAAGATATTTTTGTCCGTAAGCAGTTTTTGCTTGACCTACTGGTGGTCATTCATGTGATCTCCCATACACTGATCTCCAGTTTTCCCTGAAATACACCCAAGTTTTAAATTCAAACAAAATATTCTTTTATCATATATTTTTCAAATCTATTGCTTTCAAGTATTTAAGATAAATATCTGCATAAAACGATTTGTTAATGATATGTAAAAAATGTTTTTTTAAATGGTTTTACAACCTTACCATGGAAATAGCTTTGCAATCTTTCTCGACCATCAGAGCGTAAAACCCACATTGAAATCATTTATTGCCGCTTATTTTATTGCTTACAATGTCAAAATCCCGGAATATAGCGAGACTCGTAACTGTCGATGAATTCACTCTCAACGATGCAATTTTTCTTTTCGTCGCATGGCACGCGACGCCTACCGTGGAAGGGTTAATTTTCTTATTCAGGAATGTCTAAAATTTCGAAATTGATCAAAATCTCGAAGTCACATTTTTGGGACATTACTACACTACCCAGTGGCGAATCCAGGATTTGGGTCTGGGGGCGGGCTGAGGTATGATTTACTCACCTGAATTAGAAGAATAAAGAACACTACACTACTTTCGATAATTTAACAAAAAAAACACATTGAAATAACTAGCAAAAAACATGTTTTTGACCGTGTCAACGCTGCAAATACGAGTGGAAAGACTACAAAAATGGGAAAACTTTCCAGCCTGTCAAAAGCCAGGAAGAAATGTTTTCACTTTTCTTAAAGGCAGATGAAGAAAAAACAGCTGTAGTGATTTTAAATAAAATAAAGAATTCTGGTCTAGCTCAGGGGGGAAGCTGCAGCCCGATAGCCCCCCCCCTGGATTCGCCACTGTATATACCGGAGATTACAAATGCTTGCAGTCATAATCATATCATGTTAAAGTGAAAGAGTTATTTTGCTATAGAATTGACGGATTAACTCTTCTTATTCATTTATTTCACATACATACCCAGACTTTACGAATTCGCCCCAATAACGTATCATGAGTCTGCTCAGGTCTCTTTCTTCATCTGTGTAATCCGCTCGATCCGTGAGCGGTTTTCCAAAGACAAACGGAAGCTCGGAGAAATGCGTGACCCCCATCCAAGGTGCGAATGGCGAGTTGCTGGGCCGGTGGACGAAGAGGTAATAATAGACATCATTCCCCTGTTCCGCGCATTTTTCAGCAAAATACTTACTGGGGCAGAGAGACACTATGTCTCCAGCCGCGCTATATAGCTGATGCCTCATGCATTTAGGGTTAGGTGATGAGTCTCCGAGAATGCTGTTCAGCAACGGAGACACTACATTTGGAATGCCATCTGGTAATTTATTAGCAGGAACAGGGACTGTCACGGCAGACTTGGGATCTGGAAGGTCATTGAGCAGTGGATTATCCGTAATTGCAGACATCGCAGGAGGAGATGAGGCATCTGGAAAATTGAGGTCCTCAGACAGAATCTTGGTGTCTGGAAATAGTTTGAATATTCTGGTGATCGTGTTCTTAACTGTGTCTCCAGTCACTTCGAAATCTTTCTGGCCATAAAATCCGTATAAATCAGAAGCAAGTATTGGAAGCTGAAAAGAAATCGAAGGAAATTCTTTTATTAAACGAGCTAAAATATTTGTTCCTAATCATGTTATACTGTTGCATTTTATTTTAATGGTAATGCAAGATATCCGTAATTAAATTTCGCCCTTCCAGAAAGTTCTAGAGCCGGTTTCAGGGCTCCATATGAAAGGAAATTTCACTAGCTGGTAGTACAAGTGAAGCGCTCTCTGAAAGCAACAAATAAAAACGTGAATAAAATGGTTTTTTTGGAAGGAAAAAGTGTGTATAGTGTATACAATACTGAATTTCGGCAGCATTCTTAATTAAACTAAAAAATACTGAAATGAAGTATTCAATTTTGCTTCAGTAATAAAAAAATTTGCAAAAGTTGCCCTAGATACGGCGCAGCGCCACTTTTGGCGAAAATTTGAAATATTTTTTTATTTTATTTTTCTCCGTTTCTTTTCTTTTTCATTTTTTACAGAGCTAAATCTTTGTACTACATACAAGTATTACCTAATTGAAATTTTGTTTGTTTAGACCCATTGAACCGGCTCTAGGGCATTTTGAATAGGCGGACTTATGGACATCTTGTTTTTGATCGATTGATTGAAGGGGTTTACGGGATTTTCAGCTGCAAAGTCTATCATCCCCAGTTCACTCCAAAGTTCTTTTAAGTCTGCTTCAAAAACAAAAGAGAATTGCCATCAAAAAACAGACTAAATTATTGCCAAACTGATTCGGTCAAGGCCGAAAAAATGGCGCCCTACTATAGTAAATCCCATGGACATCCTATCCTGTATATTGATTTACAATCTTCTTTTGCATCTTTACCGTTAGGTGGCGCTATTGTGATTGCTTATATTTCTAGTTTCGGTGCTGATTCCACTAATTCTATTCGATCATGTCGGTTTGTACTTTTGTAAACACGACTACGACTTCGTAAGTGGTATCGTCTTTTATTACAAGCTTTTATTTCACTTGATTTGTTTTACGTTTGTGAGGATGGAATTTTTTTGAATTTAGTTTTCACTCACTCTCTGTTGTCTGAAATTTTGTACAGATGTGTGCTTCCGATGACCATGCAATATTTTGATATTTTCATAACTGTATTACCTATTAATTGATTGATTTTGTTTAAAGATTAATAATTCCATGTGAGAAGCGCCATCTGGTAATGAATTTGAGAAACATTTTGTCGGAAGATTCCATAATATCTAGAATAATGAATTACGAAAAGTACTGTGACATAAAAATAGAAAATGATAAAAATTAAAGAAGTTTAAAAACATGCTCTTAGTCTGAATGCATACTGAATCCTTGTGCACACTAATAAGAAGAAAAAAATTTACGAAAAATATTTATTTACAGAAGAAAATGCACACTACAGAAAAGATTCCATTTACAGTGTTGCATGACATAAATTGCACATCAAAGGTCAAAAATTGATAACATAAAAAACAAAGACAACACGAACTAAAAGTAATTACACAATCAATTATAAAACATTAAACATATTAAGAATTCAAAAGTGATAAACACTTACTTTTGAAAACCTTAAATGACATATGAAGAATATTCAGGTCTTCATTATGCTTGTTCAAAAGTTTGTTAAATTTATATGATGATAAAGTAACAATATAATTGAATTTGACATGTATATTTTCAAATAATAGGTTATTTCTAAAGGTTCTGTTCGGCACAGCAAAATGAATACAATTTAGTATATCGCCGCATATGAGGGGGGGGGAATCGTAAATCGCGTTGAAAGCATTTCCATAAGGAATGTAAGTCACAATAAATAACAAAAGAAAGAACGTTCCTGAATATTTATTAAAAATTAATGGAAATCAAAATGATAAAAAGAAAGCCAAAAAAAAACAAAATAAACTCAGAGGTAATCGAATGAAACCAAAAGCAAACAAAGAATCCATTCTAGTCCATTTTTTCAAGGGCTAAGAACTTTATTCGAAATGGATTCAAAATAATAATTGGGAAATTTTTCTGAAAGAAGCTATCATTACGCCAAACATAGCTCCTTTTAGCCCGAACTTTCCCAAACAGAGGACAAAGGAGATCTGTACGTCAAAAAGCATATTTTCAAAAGAAAGAGGAAAAACACACACATCAAAACGCTATTGATATTGATTAAAATTACCAGTCATCTAGCTATATTAAAATTAGCCTTCATAAATAAAAACTTACCCTATGCCCATAGATGTGAAAAAAATTAAAAATTAAGATATAAAACGAATGGGATTAAAAATCCAATTTAATTAGAGTGTTTCTTTTAGCGCTTCACACTTTAATGATTTTTGCTTCGAACCAGAATTTTGATAAAACATTTCTACATCTCAGAACATTAATAAAAGCGTATTTTTAAGAAAACTTATTTTCATTATTTAACCCTTTCGATCTGACTTAATTAAAATTAATAATTAATTAAAATTAACGACTTAATTAATTAAAATTTAACTATGAAAAGTGGTTTCATTTAATGTTGACAAAAAATGTAAAAGTGTGGTTTCCTTAACCAATAGGGAATGAAGTCAATCTCCAGGACGTATATGCCCATTTAGGGCTGAAAGTTTTAATAGTACTTATCAGCATAAATATTGTAGTCGAATTTAATTTTAGTGAATAACGAATCCCTTCATGTCGTGGATTTATGCACCAATTTAATTATTAATTTAGAAACCAATTATCTCTGGTTTCTAGACTAAGCGCGGGCGCGCATCTTCGAGGAGTCCCAAGCCATGCCTTGTTATTGTTTAGCAGCGGATTTGGAAATCCTCCGCGCTTTTGCGCATGCGCCGGGCTGAGTCATTTTCATAAAAATAGGGGGATAGTGAGGATACTGAAAATCCCCGCCGGTGGTGAATTTTAGTATTCCGTTTAGGGCACTCTCCCCAACAACTGTGCCGAATTTTCAAACTACAACTTTTTAAAATTTACAATTCGTTGACTGGACTACGAGTAGAAGGAAACTTTTAAAGGGGAACGGATGTGAAGGGAGGAAGGGAGCACGACTGTTCATCAAATAGGTATGTCAGCCACCCGTCTCTCTCCTGCTCCGACACATACAATACTACCCTTGTATAATTATTATATATTGTTTAGCAACTGATTCGGAAACCCTCCGCGCTTTTGCGCATGCGCCGGGCGGAGTCATTTTCATAAAAAATGGGGGGATAGTGAAGAATAGAAGGGTGATGTTTACATTTTACTGAGCGTGATTTAACAAAGATCTCCGGAAATGCACTCATATGACTTCTTGCCTGACACCCCTTTCCAGTGTGAAATCGTCCAAAAGTGGCAGTCTCGGAATCTGTCGCTGAACAGTACTTCTGAGATCTACTAACAACGCCAGCAACATCATCATCACATAAATTAGTCTGAATTTTTTGCGATTTTATTATTTTCTGTGTCAACTACAAACATTACATTATGAAGAAACTGTGTTGAACATTAGATTAGGAGTGAACACAATTTTAAACCAAGTTTTTTAAAATGGGCATTCTGTGAGAGAAATGGAGACACGCTTTCACCTGTTTCAAGCCATTGGTCGACAGCATCTGTGGTCTCTTTCGTCAACCCATGGGGTGTCATTTTTTTTTATCGTCGCTAGCAATAATCTAGATATCATACATGAGGATTCAATAAAGGCAGGTTCACACATCCAGTTTGTGCTGGACAAGTCATTAGCGAAGTAAAATGTCGGAGAATTTGCGATACCTTGAAACTTGAAGACTAGGGTATACTGATCCCCACCCCTCCTGGGCGCGCTCTCGTTTTTGCCCTTGCCCTTCTCCATTTTTTGTATGTATGTTTGTTTGACGGATGTTTTTATATATATGTATATGCTTACTCATATACACTGAAGTGCCACTGAAATAGGGATAGCAAGTTAATAACGAGATGGGCCTCCTCTGGCCTTGATAACGGCTTCCACACGACGAGGCATAGATTCAACATGTTTGCGGAAGCGTTCCACAGAAATGTCTTGCCAAATATCGGCTAGAGATGTCCATAATTCAGTAAGGGTCGCTGGTGTTGTGTGATGTACTTTCACACCTTTATCCAAAACATCCCAAAGGCGCTCAATAGGATTTAAGTCTGAGCTTTTAGATGACCAATTCATGACAGAGGAGGCAGAAGAATGGTCATCCAACCAGGCAGTAGCCAACCGGGACCTGTGAGAGGTGCAGTTGTCTTGCTGGAATATTCCATTTCCATGTGGATGAGAGTACAACATAAATGGATGGAGGTGATCGCCCAGCAACTCTACGTACCTAATCGCACTGAGGGAGGTTGGTACAAGTACCAAAGATCCCAAAAATTGCCAAGAGAAAACACCCCAGACCATGATTGAGGCGCCATGGCCTTGTACAGTTCCAACCTGGCATGCAGGATCCACGGCTTCATGAGCCTGACGCCATATTCTCAGCCTCCCGTCGGCGTGAAGTAGTTGGAATCGAGACTCTACGCTACTCGTTTCCAGTCCTATAGAGTCCATTCTCTTGCCCAGGCAAGACGTGCATCCCGACGGCGTGCATTGGAGCAATGGAACTCTCGTGGGTCTACGGCTCCCGAAGCCCATACGGTGAAGTGAGCGTTGCATGGCCCGTTAAATACTGTAAGACTGACCCCTTGATTCAGCTGGGTGGTAATTTGAGATAATGTTTGACTTCGCTAGCTATGTACAGTCTCACACCACGCTCGTTCAAGACTAATTGCCCTTTGCAGTTTACCCGATCGTTAGTTTCTTCCCACCATCCGTGTATTCTCGGTATACTCTTGACACTGTCGACCTTGAAAATCCTAGTTCTCTGACAATTTCGGAAACTGAATGGCCCATGCGTCGAGCACCTGCTATTTGTCCGCGATCGAAGGTGTCTAAATCAGAAGTTGAAACGACTGATTAACAACAACCACAGTACTATCTATATATGCAGTTACCACAACGCCCTCACATGCGCAGAAATGATGCGCAGCGCTACACAATTTGCATAGAAATGTCTATCCCTAATTCAGTGGCACTTCAGTGTATGTGTGTGTGTGTAGAGGTGGCTTGCGGTGGTCCGTTGCAATTTTGGTGTTTTTTATTTGTAGTTGTGCTGGTTTTGTATTCGTATCAAGTATTGTTTGAAAACGGTGTATTATTTCTTCTCTTTTCGCGATGTAATTGTTTACCTGGCTTTTATTAATGACTGAATTTCCTCTGTTTTGTTATGAATATTGCGACTATTTTTCTATTTATTCGGTTATGTGCAGTTCGGTACTGTCTGTGGGTGCACTCTTTGTGTTATTTTACTTCCGGCCTCTTGAGGGCTGAGTGTGAACTGTTCCCCGTCGGCCGTTCAACCTCTCCACACCCAATGGGCATGGAGTGGTTAATGGGGGAGTGGGTCGCCGTGGGTTGTAAGTAAATAAAAAAAATGACGGAGAAGCGATTAGCCGCTTGAAGTACATTGATAGCAGTAGGGTAGCGCATACATACCGCTGGAGAAAGTGCTGAGCAAAAGTATCGCCAATTACATGTCCGACACCTAATATCGGTAGGAGGTATGTGTGCCCTACCCAACTGCTATCAATGCACTTCACGGCGCTAATCGCTTCTCCGACATTTTGCTTTGCTAATGATTTGTCCACCACAGATACGATGTGTGTCCCAGGACTAAGACGTAAGGAGCGTAAAACTGTCTACAGGGCGATTAGAGTGTCCTTTGATAGTTTCGTGGTGTGTGTCAAATCTAAATGGTTCAACGGAGCAGCATTTGAACTATCCCGCACGCAGGAAGGAAAAACAGTGAACCCTCTTTAGTACGTAGTTAGTTAGTAAGTCGTTTTGTCTTGGTCCCATAGTTTTTGAGAAAATCGCACTTAAAATAGGTGGCGACACATCCGGCTCACTTAAAAGTAAAGAATAAAATATGAGAATTATAACTCATAACATCTTAACTAAAATCTTTATAAAAAATGGGAACATTTTTGTGGAACCATTAGAAAGACTTTGTGTATATCGTATTCCAATTACAACAGAAAACAAAGGTAGGCACTCGTCTTCACGCTTTTTACACATTTGTTAAAATCTTCTAGACTGGGCTAAGTCCACTACTCCGCAGCGAGCAGAATCATGCCTCGATATGTACGGCTGATATTTTGAACTGCTGCGCCTGGGAACATTACGCCTCTTGCGTGTACCCCTATTTTTCCTATTAATAAAACTTCTATGTGATTGGATGTGACGTCATCGTTTTTAAGCGTGGTATTTTCGAAAACTAGGGTTCTCAGATGTATATCTCTGAGAATTAACGACACGACGTTTATACGGTAACTAGCTGTGTGACCCGGCGTTGCACGGGCTATCTCGAATAATGCGTCATTCCCTGGTGGAGAGAACTGTGGTCACGTGAAGCCTCGGAATCCATATTTTTTCGTGTGCCCGCCTCCGTTTTTTTAAACAAATATTGTCACTTACTTTCTCCAACAAACGTAAATATTCTTTCAAATGTAGTCTTTTTATTAATTTATTTTCATATGCCCGCCTTCGGTTTATTTTTTCTACAAATATTATCACTAACTTCCACAAAAAACGTAAATCTCCTTTGAATCCTATATTCATTAATTAAGATTTTTAAATTCAGCCTCTTAATTACCTTATAGCTAATAAAACAGCGTCTCTCGGGATCCACATTTTTTCATTTGCTCGCCTTTGTTATTTTTCCTACAAATATTGTCACTAAGCTTCCCCAACAAACGTAAATATGTTTTGAATCCTCTCTTGTTGGATTAAAAACCTTTTACACAAACCAGATGCAAGAACAACCGAAGTGACAGATAGTTAGAGGAGCTGCCGCTAGATGGCGGCACAATATTCCATTCATTTACACGTTTTTAATTAATATCTTTGTAACTAATTATAATTTTGGTATTTCAATTGTCAAAACGGATTCCTTGGATTATTTCCCATCTTTTGGAATTTTCAGCTCGTTTCAGCATTCAGTAGTTCGTGAGAAGATGGCCGGACATATATACATACATAGATACATACATACGCTTGTTTACCTTTGGGTTTAATAGGAATAATTGTGAGGCATCCTGTTGAAAAAAGAGTTACCAACTGAAAATACTGAAATTCAAGAATTAAAGAATCCAGTGTAACTTACTATAACTGAGCCTTCGTCGCGGTTATTTCCAATCAGAAGTGTTTTGCAGCGGAAATTTCCGTTAAGAACGGATTTCCTGGGATTATTGGGAAGAAATTCGTCTCCCGTAATTGGATGCCAGCTTGCAGTGCTGTTTGGACCCAACTTGTACTCGGCCATTTCCATATGGTCCTCGGGCACATCTGAAATAACAAGAAATCAAATATGTACCTTAACTGGACGTTCAAAATTAATTGGGTTTAACAGGGTATCAAGTTTAAATTTGCAAATTTCTACGCGCATAGAACTACTGAAAAGTATTAGAAAGCTTGATGAATCGTCGCTTAACAATCACCACCACCTTTGTCATTTTTTTGAAAATTATATGAAGAAGAAAAAAAGTGATTTTTCCCAACCAATAACGAACGGGGAAGTTCTGCATTTTTTTATAACGCGTGGAAGCAATCCGTGTTTATAGAAAAAAAATCATTCAAATTTCAAATATGCAAGCGAAATTTTACACCAAAATTTATTTAATTATAAATTGAGGGCGAAAAATACACTGAAGTCGCAGAAACAACGATGAAATCCGGAACGCACTCTCATTGGCCGACTAGATTTTGACGTCACATGTGCCCTTCTCTTCCGCGACTCGTATCGTTTTTGCAACTTTTTGATTATATCTGGAGCATAAATTGATCTCTTAGCCCATTTTTTTCAAATGCCTTGAAAGAATGTGTATCATTATGAATCTAACAGAAAGTTTTTCCGCAATCAGTACTGAAATGTGACAAGCACTTCTGTAGCATTTTTATACATATCTCTGAAAGCTTCGGAACAGGGCAAGCTGCTCACTTTCTATCAGAAAAATCCTTCTCTCTTTCTTAGTTTACTACAAGAGAAGTAATATAAATTTGTTCTCAGTACATGTGTTTGTAATTATTCAGTTCCGAGAAAGAAAATAGATACAAAACGCTGCTCGGACCTTCCCTTGAATACATTCAGTAACTGGAACGAAGCTTCATACTATGCACAAAACATTCGCCTTATTGAAAACAGGTGGGTTTTCAAAAGCGTCAGGCAGCGGTAAATTCAAGAGGGGCCTTCGGACATCCCGAGAAGACTGCGATTTCTGACGCACAAGAAAGAATGAATAGCTAAGAACCTGATTTTGCATGACCTGGGAAATTTCATATGTCTACAAAAAAAAACAACAACCGAGAAATATATTCATTTCAGAAGTTCCGCTCAAAATAAATTTAGGTACGGCATTTTTTAAATACATATGCGCCTTTGAAAATTAATTTTATTTTATATAGTTTTATTTTACTGTGCTATGAAGAATATAAATTATTTCCTTCGTACAAGTACTATTTTTAAGACATTAGTTAATACTCATTAATATAAAATCCAGTAAAAATAACTTATATATTGAAACTTATATAAATTTACAATAATATTCAAACAAGACGAAATACGACTGATTTAGGAATTTAAGTGCTGCTATCGACAAACCCTAGATGCGCGGTGGATGAATTTATCCCAACTTTTTTCAACTGTAATAATTGATAAGTAAATTGACTTTTTGAAGACTGATTTTCTTCTCTTTTATTTGAATATATTCATTGAATCTAAATTATTTATTTTGCATCAAAAATTAATTCTCTGAATTATTTTCTTGCACTACAAATGAAAGCGAATTTCATCATCAAAAAGTCATGAATTTAAACTTATTTTAAAGACATTCTAATTAATTTCAATGGTACTGTAATTTAAAAAAGTATAAGAAACATTCGAATATCCATTGAAATAATTTATACAGTAAAATAACAAGAGCAAGTTTTTTTTAAATCTTAAAGAAGGTGGGACAGCCTCAGTACCACCGCCCCTCAAATGGTTAAAATATAAATTCCATGTAATCAAATAGATGGAAAATAATTAAATTTAACTGTTTGCTTTAAAATTGCTGCTAATCTCACTTTATACTTATATTGAAAACAAAACGGATATCTAATTCAAAGCTATTTTCTGATGTGCTTCGTGGTGTACAATTTGAATAGATATAATATAGATGGCGAACCTTTTGGAGAAGTGGGTCAAACTTTGTTCATTACTGTCCGTGGGTCAGTAAGTCCGTGGAGTCAATTGGAAGGGGGGGCCCCGGGTAAAATGGTTACCAATAATCTGGAAGCACCAAAAATTTGTTAACAGAAAAATATGTAGTGTTGAAGGTTTTATTATCCATTTTGGTTTTTTACCTAGGAGCCAGATTTAACCAAAAATCAATAAGTCAATATTAATCATTATCTTTGCGCATTGTGTTTTAGCAATAGCCCATTGTTGCATCCAAGCCATGCCTCATGGATGCTGAGTCATCATGAGACCATTCACAAAGATAAATCTTTAATTGATAATTTTTAACATTTATTTAATAATAATAACAAGATAAATTGAAAAGAGAAGAAAAAGAATCAAATCTCACATAAGGATCAATACTCTTACACTAAATCAATTTGATGCAGAGCTGATAATCACACATTACACGATAAATTGTTAAAACATTAAAAACAGTACACTATATATATATATATATATATATATATATATATATATATATATATATATATATATATATAAAGATTTTCACTGTAAATTGTTGAGATATAAATGACAGTTTCACTGTAAATTGTTAAAACATAATTGACAGTTTCACTAAAACAACCTGTCTAATCATTTTTCGTTCGGTGTGATCATACTGGCCAATCATACTATCCTTTGATTCGATTCAGTGGCGAATCTAGGATTCCGGTCTGGGGGGGGGGGGCTGAGGTCATAAAACTTGTATCGACGTGATGAATGTCAAACTTCAAGGTTAAACAAGTCTGCAAAACTTTTTAACTTTACAGAACTTTCACCTGACAATAGAATCATAAAAAAAATAACAATACTTTCGATAATTTAATAAAATTGCAAGAGGACAACTAGAAAAAATGTCTCGACCACTCTATCGTAATTACAAATATGAAGTGATGATGACCACAAAAGTAGCAAAATTTTTCAGAATCTTTCAAGCCAGAAGCAACATTGAGAACGTTTTTATTATTTTTTAAAGAGAGAAATTAAGAAAAAACAATTGTAATGATGTTAAATTAAATCAGAAATGCTGGCTTGGCTCTGGGGGGGCTGTAGCTCGATAGCCCCCCCCGGATTCGCCACTGATTCGATTTGTGGGTTATAAAAAACATTACCTAATCAACACAGACAACTGCCATGACGATGATTTCTCCTCTCCTTGACATGCTTGAGGTATGGTTAATGCCACAGCTAGACTCTGATTCCGCGGATTACATCTTTCAGCAAGATGGAGCACCCCCACACTGGAGTGCGGAGGTTCGCACATTTTTAAACCAACATCTTCCAAAGCGTTGGATCGGTCGAACTGGAGATGCCGACGATGTCTTCTGTCCTTGGACACCGAGATATCCGGACTTGACACCCTGCGATTTTCTTCTATAGGGTTATGTGAATGACAGGGTGTGTGTGCTTCCCATGCCCAAAACAATTGAAAAACTCAAAGTACGCACCGGCCAGCTTCAAACTCACTAAGAAACTAGATTTTGCTTTAGTTTTTCTCTCGTCTGTTCTGTACTTCACACTCCACCCAAATCCTCTCTGCCCTAGCAACGCCAAGAACTCTCTGACCTAGACCCCAAAACTGATCAACCAGTCGTCAAGACCCACAGCCGAGATCTCCAGCCGCCTAAAAATGTTCTCGAAGCCTTTAAGGGATGGCACAAAGAGAATCAATCACCCCCGCGGATTTCTAGGAATTCTGAGGCGAAGACCAAGCATTCGAATTATAAGGAGCCAGGTGCCGACCCAAAATGGCAAATATATAAAGCGGGAGAGAGAATAGGTTGTTTTAACACAACAAATGTGACAGATGAACTTTTTTTTTTGTTCTTACCTTTAAAATCATCTAAATTAGTTTTTCTATTTGTCGTTCAAAATTTAATAATAAAAACTAATAATAAAGTTGAATTATTAAACATTTCTAGACGTGACGCCAAGTCTGCCAAAGCTGAGAGCTGGTACACCCCCTTTCTACGGTGCAGCGAATATGCACGCCAAGTTTAGGACCGACTGTCGTGACACAGTTGCGGTGAGACAATAGAAAATCAGTTAGCCAATGTCCCCTTGGAAATAGTTTTTTTCATAAATTCGACATTAGATATATAAACTTTAATTTTTTTAATATTTTCGATTGTCTGTTTTCTATTTTATGATATAAAAATAAGTTTATGAAAATCAACGTGTGGGTCATTTAAAGTGACTTCGTGGGTCTGTGTCTGACCGCGGCTCATAGGTTCGCCACTATCGATGTAGATAAATAATGTTTTGGGTGCCGTTATAGTTGTATTAACACATTTAGGAACAATACAATACTTGTATCATTCCGACATTATTTTTTCCGATGCGATATGCGAAAAATATAGAAAAAAATGCGAAAATCTTTATAGCGAGCGGACGAGAAGTAAGCGTGTTAACTTCTATATTTGCTGGCAAAGCTCGCCCCTGTATGGGCACATGTGACGTCAGACCCACTTCGAGCCAAAATGGATTGTTTTACCCGCGAAATATGAGAGGCGAACTTTGATTGCAAATATAAAAAAAAACTGCTTAGAATTTTTTATAATGCTTTTGTTCATTTTGAAGCATTTTCAATCGATTAGAAAAATTTTTTAAAAATGCAGGATTTTCCCATTGTTCCTGACTTTTTTCCGAAATCTGGTAGGAACGTGCAGTCGCATGTTCATATCAGATGTCAAAAAATCGTAAGTGTTCTTTATTGGTTGAAAAAAATTAACTTTTACTTCCGCCGAGTGGGAGCGAAATCCAAGGCCGGGCATTCACGAGCAGGCCGCTCCACACCATTTGGAGCGCGTCGCTCTAAAACCCGTCGTCAATGCCAAAATCCATTGAGAATTGGCGTGGTGTGGTAGAAAAGTTTGGATTACCATCTTCGTTCGTTTTGCATTGGGGCGTTGGGTCATAAAACCAAAATACGTGGTAAAGGGAGCGAGACTCTCTCACAGAAGCGTAAACCACAAAATATAGACACGTGGGGGAGAAGGAGCGAGTCCCATTTTTGAATGCGGGGGTAGGAGTAAGCGCAGTAGCCCTAGGGGCTCGGAGTGACCGGTTGTGTAGTTTGCATGGAGTATCCGTGAATGTCCCACCTAAATGGATGGGCTGAAAAATTTGAACAGCTTGGAGCGCTACCACGCCATCTGCGTAGAACATTCTCATCGTTAATGCATAGCTTAATGCTTTAGTGGTATGATATCTGTAACCATCAGAAATACCTTCCCTCTTACGAAGACATCCGTAAACACATGAAGGACTGCCCATCATGCATTTTAAATATGGACATTTTGCACCTTGTGCACATGTCCTATTATGGAGCGAGCCGCATGACATTGAGAGTTGACGGTTAATCAGCTCAACAGCACCAACTACCCTCCCATGGCCTAGTGGGATAAGCCATGGCATGGTTAAGGAACATGGAAAGAAAGAAGAAAATCATGGGTTCTTCTTGGTAGTGCTCCTAACCAGCATTATTCGAAAGCTGGTTAAAACGATGCGCTTGCTCTTTAACAACATATTTCCGTTGCAGACGAACTTGCTGCTGGAGGTTTTCCAAGAGGAATGCCAATTCTCGAAAGTGGAATGCCATCATTGTACTTGTTCAGTTACATGTGCTGAATCACAAATGAGAAAAATGGATTTATCTTTAAATTTCCTTTTCATTTTAAAATGACTATATTTCCAAATTAGTAGCACAGATGCCATATCAGGTAGATTTTTCGCTCTCTGGATGGTACATATGGTGAGTTCAGAGTTAAGTGAGCCAAGTCATGATTCATTTCTGAGGAAAAATTTGACACTGTATTTCACTTACTGGCTGTACAGGCTGAATCAGATGACTTTTTTCCTCTGTATTCGACTGGTACATATGGTGAATTCAGAGTTAAAATGAGCCAAGTCCCTTGAGATTCATTTCACGAGGAAAATTGTGCATGTATTTCTACTGGCTGTACAGGAGATCAGATGAAAACACCCTCCTGTTCGACATTTTCTCTCGTTGAGATCAGAGTTAAAGTGAACAAATCCCGATTCTTCATTCTGAGGAAAATTTGACACTGTATTTCATCACTTACTGGCTGTACAGAGCTGAATCAGATGACTTTCCTCTGTATTCGACTTGGTACATATGGTGAATTCAGAGTTAAAGTGAACCAAGTCGAGATTCATTTCAAGGGAAAATTTGACACTTCCTTACTGGCTGTACCAGAGCTGAATCAGGTGAAGCTTTTCACTCTGTATTCGACTGAGTCACATATGGTGAGATCAGAGTTAAAGTGAATAGTCCATGAGATTCATTTCTGAGGGAAAATTTGACACTTGTATTTTCCTTACTGGCTGTACAGAGCTGAGTGAATGACTTTTTTTCACTCTGTATTCGACTGGTACATATGGTGAATTCAAGTTAAAGTGAACCAAATCCATGAGATTCATTTCACGAAGAGGAAAATTTGACACTGTATTTCCTTACTGGCTGTACAGAGCTGAATCGGATGACTTTTTTCCTCTGTATTCGACTGTTTTGCCTGGGTGAATTCGATTAAGTGAAGACAAGTCCATGAGATTCATTTTCCATCTGAGGAAAATTTGACACTGTATTTCCTTACTGGCTGTACAGGGCTGAATCGGATGACTTTTTTCTCCCTCTGTATTCGACTGTTTATATGGTGAATTCAAATTAAAGTGAAACCAAATTGAGATTCATTCCTGAGAAAATTTAACACTGTATTTAGTACTGGCTGTACAGAGCTGAATCGGACTTTTTTCCTCTGTTCGACTGGTACTATCGTAATTCACAGTTAAAAGTTAGTCAAGTCCATGAGATTCATTTCCGAGAAAATAGAAATTCAAAGGACTGCTACTTGGCTAACGATTCATTTCTAATAATTTTTTTGCTATCGTTGAATTACAAATTGAACTATGGATTTGAATCCTTGTAACACAGAAAATATACCTTTTCTACTACCGTGAGTGCTAGTTCAAAATGGACTGAAACATGGGCTTTACTCCCGCTCCTGAGCCTTGCTGTATGTCGTGCTTACGCTTAGAGTTACATCAGATATTTGAAAACAAAATCACTGTATAAGTATATGAATTGGTTTTCTCTGGCGGCATGGTGGCTCTAATTCCTCTTAGTCAGACATATCTAGCAGAGACGAACTTCTGATAAAGGTAACTGCTAGCATATTCTGTCAGTCAAACTGACTTTGGGACACTTCCAGCAGCACCTGGGGTAGAAATCTGCCAATATATGTGAGGGATGTGTATATGGGCAGGGATATATCAATCCCCTAATATAGGGATATGCTCTCTTCCTAGAGGGCTTTTAAATGAGCTTAGTATATTGGTATTTCGCTTTCAATTTGCATTTCCACTTTCAATTTGCATTCGACTTTCGAGAATTGTCAATTTCGAGAAATTGGCATTCAATTTCAATTGGCACTTTCCGAATTGGCATTCCACTTTCCGAAATTGGCATTCCTTTAGAGTGCATTTCCGCTTTCGAGAATTGGCATTCCGGTGCATTCCGCTTTCAGTTGGCGTTCCACTTTCAGAAATGGCATTCCACTTTCGAGAATTGGCGTTCACTTTCGAGTAAGCGACTACTTTCGAGGAATTGGCATTCAATTTCGATAATTGGCATTTACTTTCGAGGGGTACGTCCGTTTCGAGATTAATTCGACTTTCGAGAACTGGCGTTTTCGAGGGTGGCATTACTCGAGAATTAGCATTCCACTTCGAGAATTGGCATTCCACTTTCCGAGAATTGGCATTCGTTCGAGAATTGGCGACTACGCTGAGAATTGCATTCCCTTTCGGTGGCATTCGACTTTTCAGTGGCATTCGACTTTCGAGGTGGCATTCGACTTTCGAGGAATTAGCG
>BGPR01015448.1:0-36639 GCA_013235015.1 Araneus ventricosus
TAAAGCATCACTTCAAAGTCATTCGTGTAATTGAATCTATTTCAATGCTGCTTCATTAGAATTTATTTTATCCTTATGAATAATTTAACAAACCAACCAGCAGTGATGGGGGAGGGGGTGAAGCGCACGGCCTCTTGGGCCAAAATCTTCGACTTCAAACAATTTAGTTTAATTAGACCTTATTTAAAATGTGTTTAACCCAATTGAATTCTGCTATATGGCGGATGTTTTGTTGCAAGAGAAAAAGTCTAACATCACTGATCTCTAACGGCTGTTCTTCTAGTTATTCCATTGAAGCAACATTTTAATCGCTATAATAATTTAGTCGTGTGCAAAAACATAAAACATAAATAAAACTGACTACTCAAAGACATAAATAAAAAATTAATGGCGACATTCGGTGCCTCAGCTTAGACTGCTATTGGAGTCTCTAGAAAGGCGTCTCAGCCGATAACGAGACTCTTCCTCATTTCAATACAACTGTTATAGGTACGAATTTTTTCATAATTCGCCCGTATAAAATTTTATACAGGGTTCTCACTTATATCCATTACACCCCCTTAACTTCTAAACGGTGACAACTTAGGCCATAACGTTGGCGTCTAGGTATAGTAAGAAGACTATGCGCTAATCGATGAGACAACTCACAACGCCATCTATCGGCAAAGTTTGGAATTAGCGGTCCTATCTCGAAAAGAGTACAAGATTCGGGGAAAATGTCAATTACAAAATTGTGGAGCGTCTGCGATGTAGTACAAAAAGATACCTTGTACACATTAATATGAAGAAATTAACGTTTAAAGTGCACATTTGTTTGTTCTGGATTTTCGAAACTGTGACGTCTCTAAACGGGTTGAAACGAGAAAAAACAATTCGTTATCACAATATACCTTTATTTTCGGTGTTCGAAGTGCTCTCCTTCATCTACAATGCAGATTTGAGTCCTAGTTTAAATTTCACTTTGCACACGTTTTAGCATATAGTTGGTGCGCAAAAACAGTAATACGTCCTGCAATGTTGGCGGAAAGGTCCATACACCTGCTGTTTGAGTTATTTCCACAAGAAAAAGTATAATGGGGGTCATTTTTTGCCCGAACAATATCATTTTCTCCTTTTATTCGTGTCATATTACATCAAAATTTCCGAAAATGCGAGCAAACAAATGCGCATTTTACACGTTTTGTTCTTAGCATTATTGCATTCAAGGTGTCTTTTCGTATTAAATCGAAGACGCTCTAAAATTTTGCAATTGATCTTTTTCCCGTATCTTGTACCGTTTTCAAGATAGGACCGATAATTCAAAAATTTGCTGATAGATGGCGTTGTAAGTTGTCTCATCGAGAAGCGCATAGACTTTTCACTATACCTAGACACAAACTTTATGGCCTAAGCTGTCACCATTTAGAAGTTAAGGGGGTTGTAATGGATATAACTGGGAACCCAATGTAACAGATTTTCAGTGGAATCTCATCTAGAACTTGTCCCCGAAGCCGATACCATTCCACCAGAAAAACGGGGCCCTCTTCGACTGCTTATGAAATAATTTCTATGCAATTAGGGAAATTGCCCTTCGACTGTATAGAAGATAATTACAATATTATTAGGGAAATTTTAAATTCATCTGCCTAGTAAATTGTTCCATTCACATTTATTTCAAAAATATACTTTCCAAACCTAAAGAAATTCTGTATAAAAGCAATCATAGATTTCAATAACTACATCTTTCATTTTGTTATTTTTGTTATCAGAAATTCAATTTTCAAAACAGCTGAATTTGAAATGGAAAACATATCTATCTGTATAATTCAATCGTGACTTATACATAATCTCTGAATATTGTCGAAACTGTTGTAAAGATAAGATCGCTGTAGCGACGTGAATGATACCGATCTGAACAGATCCGTATCATTAACGAAAAACTACCACAAAAGAAGGAACAAGGCGTTAAAATTGCTACATTTCGTGATGCAAAGACAAAATCGCACCCATAAAAATTGATTTTGAATTCGTCAAAAGCAAGATCGAACTGAAAAACAACCACTTTTTCAGAATATTTACCTAAATATATATGTCAATTTATTATATAAAATCTCTTTATGAATTCGGTTTAATTGTTGTAAAAATCCTCTTTCGCATCGCCTAAGCAACCAAAGAGTAACACAAAATCAGTCTTTTGTAGCAATAGAAAATGTGTTTCGATTCAGAAATGAATGAAAATAATTTAAAAAATAAGGAAAACAATGTAAAAAGAAAATTTATTTTTATTCATTCAACGAAAAAATTATATTGAACTGAGAGTCAATATCCATAATTAACTTTTTAATTTAAACATTCGTCTTTTATATTCAGCACGACAGAATATTACTTCGGCTCGTAAATACTTGTTCACTGATTTTAAACTGTTGTGTTGTTAAAGGAAAATTTAATATCCAAAGTTATCATTTCACATAAACAGATTATCATTTACATTTTAAAATTAATTCAAAGAGTGAGAAATAAATCTATTAGGAAAGCATTGCGAAAAGAGAAAATCATTATTCTTCATTCACCAAAGGGATATATATTGAATTAAGTACCAATATGCACAATGTTCATTTCTAGTGAAAAGGACATCGTTGATATTCAATCCTCCATTATATTTCTTCGACTCAGAAATATTTAAACAATGAGCTCACAGTCTCCTGTTGTCGAAGAAAACTTTATTGAACTGTGAAACAGTATCCACAGTGATAGTTTCAAATAAGCTCTCCGTTATACAGTTTAGTCTCACAAAGATTTGTAGCATTATTTTAAATATTTTTCTGCTATAAAAAACTATCTCGAATTCCAGGATTTCTTTAAAACGAGAAAATTTCTAGAGCGGCTTTCTAACCTAAACATGAATTGAAGATTTTAAAGTTCTGAAGCGAAGAACTGATATCAATATCCCCAGTGGTCGTTTCAAGTGAGGAGTGTATCAATTATATTCAATACTCTATTATATTGTGCAGGCTTGGAAATATCTCATTATTTTAAATGTTTTTCCGGATTTATATCGATATCTGGTATTGCAGGAATTTTTTAAAACGAGAACAGTATTAGTGTAGTTTTTTTTTTAAACCTGAACATGAATTCAAGATCTCAAAACTCTCAAACAGAAGGCTTTCATACTTCGGTTTTAGATTTGAGACGGCGCATTCCGAATTTTCCGATTGTTTTACTAACATTGCTTCGAATGGTTGGAATCATCGGGAGTTCTGAAAACCGAATTTTATATTGGAAGACAATATTTGTATTCAACATTTTTCTTTTAATGCTTACTGTGAAAATTTCATTTTTCGTTGTTAAATTTTACAATGTAGTCGAGTTCTTAAGTTTCCTGAGCTATTTATTTATAGCTGTCACTTATTATATGCTTTTGTGTAAGAGGAAAAAAGTAACTGAAACTGTAATAAGGCTCAACAAAATTTCTCCTTTTAAATGCAGCATGCTGATCAACTTCTTAACATGCTTAATGTGCTTCATTAATGTTGCTTTTATAATTGTTCATTTCATTAATTTTGACATTGAATTTTTTTCCAGCAGTTTTCTCTCAAATGACGAGTATATGTATTTATTCACCGGAGGAATGTTTACATCCCTTGTGGTGCATCCAACTTTCACAAATGTCCTGGCACTATTTTACTTTTCGCTTTGTCGCCATTGTTGCGCTTCATTGGATAGACTAACCCGTGAGATATCACAGTTGACTCCAGCAACATTCGAGCCCTCTGCACAAGTCAATTTTCTGAGACAAAAAACGATGATTGACGATATGCTGGGTAACATGGACGACATTTTTTCTAAGCCATCTTTTCTCTTAATAACAGGGAATTTAGCTTCATTCTTGACGTCGATTGCTGAGTGCTTCAATTTGGATCATATTAGCTTCATGGATATATTTTCAACAGTATATTTTGCTTTCAATTCTTTATTTAATCTCTTTATTGTTCTCTGGATGGTAAGCGAAATGTCGACCAAGTTGAAGACTCTGAAAGCTGAGTTCTTTATAAAAGCACGCATGCGAGTAATCTTTAACCAGAATTTGGAAGAACCTCAGAACCACTAAATACTGAGCTGTTTGAAAAACCAGATTTCACGTTTACTGGATTGAAATTCATGACCTCCAAGACGAAAACATTTTTGGTTATAACTAACATTTCGATCACATTTACGTATTTTATGGCAAACTATGAAATGAAATCAAAGACAATGAGTTCTGAAATTTTAATGCGATGCTTTTCATTCGAAACATTAGATACTGAAACAAAGCACTAAGCAAATGATTTTAAAGTGGTATGATACATGAGCTGAGTTAGCGCAAAATTGAGCTGAGATGCGCTTAAAGCAAGTTAAATTAAATGCTAATCTGTTAAGCAATGTTTAATGTCTGCGATATTTAATTTCATCTATTCTACTTATGTCTAAGAAGCATTTTTACTAATTATACTATTGGCTTATGAAAAATTTGCACTGTTTAATAGATTATTATAAATTTTATGCAAATATTTTCTTAAATATCTGAAAAGTTTTGATACACCTGAAATTGCGCCATTAAAAATTGTTGAGAAACAGGTCTGCACCGTAAACTCCAGGTTTTTGAAATATATTTTATGCTGTTTAAATAAATTTATTGTTGAAAAAATTAAGGTCTAAATTTTTATACAGTTGCCCGGTCCTGCAAGTCGTATGTAGTAATATTTTCTCAACACACTAACATTCCTAACAAAAAAATTCCACAATTCTGCAACTAAAACTGACCGAGATATGAGGCTTTGAATTACATTATTTTAAGGCAATGACCGGGAGCTGCGAACAAGCGCTACTCGTTGAATGGAGGATCTTCCTGTAGGTTGTAATTATTTTAGTTACTCTAAGTTTAGCACAGTGATTACTCTAAGAAATAATTTTACAATATACTATTAATACGACTGGAGGACTGCATAAAAATTTAGACCGTTATTTTTTTCAGCAGTATATTGTTTGAATAATACAAAAAATTACAATTTTTTTTGTCTATATGCCTATATCTAACAAATTAGAAATTAGGTATTGGGCCACAATAATAGCTAATTTCTAAACCGTTAGGGATAGACATATAATTCCACTTGGAAAAATGCTTTAAATGAAGGAAAGAATTATAATATATGTGCTTTGACATTGAGTGAATAAATATATTTCTGAAAAAGTTACGAATTATAACTTTTTATACGATCCCCCTGTCCTATCAGTCATATTTATTAAATTTTTTTGACACTCTAATATTTTAAACAAAAAAAAGTCACACTCTTCTGCGACTAAAACTGACCGAGTTATGGTGCTTTGAATATCGCTGACTTAGACCATTTTACACCATTTCAATAGCCGTCTTGAAGACAATCCACCAATCAATGTACAGCACTAGCTCGACGAGGCCGCTGACTGGTTAAAAATCATGAAATTCGAAGCTCTAGAACTCGCTCAGTTTTAGTCGCAGAAGAGTGGGACTTTTTTTTGTTTAAAATATTAGAATGTCAAGAATATTTTACTAATTATGACTGATAGGACCGGGGGAAGTATAAAAAGTTAGAATTCGTATTTTTTCAGAAATATATTTAGTGACTCAAAAAATATATATTATAATTTTCCCCTTCATTTAAAGCATTTTTCCAATTCGAACTATATGTCTATCTCTAACGGTTTAGAAATTAGCTATTGATCACGATAAGTGTGGACACCCTGTATAGTAGCCCATCGTGAAATTATGGTATACATGATTTTCATATAATTGGGCATATTTTTCCATATTTAAGTTAAGCAAGAATCCAAATATATATAATTGGATTCTTAAAACTAAAAATATATGAAATTCATTATAACAGAAACAAAAGAGAAGGTCAAAATATGCCTTAAAATAAGAAACAAGACTTTAACCGAATTATGAAATGTAAATAACTAAATAGTCTATGAAAAAGCATATTTTGTATTTTACCGGAAACCCCATTTTACTGTTTTTCTGTAGAAGTCCTAGTTTTTCAATATAAAGAGTAACAAGCGCCTAATATTTATGTATTAGCAATGGTAGTACAACTGCTTTAAGCACACTCAACACCCAGAAATGATGAGACAATTGTCACTGGAAGTAATCAACAACATCCCTTCTCAGGCCCTGGTACTTTATACTGATGGGCGTAAATCGGACTCAGGTAGGACGGGCAGTGACGTCTATGCTAAAGCCGAGGATGGTTTGGTTTTTCGTTGCAGATTTCGCAACCCAGATAACTGTTCGGTTTTCCGATCGGAACTTCTTGCAATCAGAGAAGCCTTGGATTTCGCCTTTCGTTTCGAAACTAGCGACACACATATTTTGACGGACAGCAAAAGTTCAATCCAATACTTAAAAATTTGGCCAAAAATTCCAAGAAAAAACCGGTCAAGAAATTACTTCCAAAATTGTTACACTTTTACAGAAAAGCAGAGTTTGCATTCAATGGATTCCCTCCCATTATGAAGTCTTCGGCAATGAGGTGGCGGACTTGCTTGCGAAAGAGGGAAGTGCTCTTCCTTCAACCGCTCTGGTGAACTTTTCGCGTCCGAAATATTTTCTATCCTCAGGGATAAGGCAAATTCTAATTGGAAAGTTCCTCCCGCACACGAATGGTATGCTGGAAATCGTCCTGGTCTGTCCCTACAGTCCGAAGGTACAAGTTCCGCGCAGAATGCATTGGCCAGACTTCGTAGTGGCCATATCAAAAGCTTGAAATTCGTCGACAAAGAAAGGCCCTTGTTCCTGTCCTTGCCCTTGTTCCTGTCCTGCTTCTTCTGCTCATGTCATTGACTGCACTGGCCAGACTTCGTAGAGGCCATATCAAAAGCTTAAAATTCGTCGACAAAGAAAAGACTTATTCCTCTTGCCCTTGTTCCTGTCCTGCTTCTCCTGCTCATGTCATTGACTGTATTGGCCAGACTTCGTAGTGGCCATATCAAAAGCTTGAAATTCATTGACTAAGAAAAGACTTATTCCTCTTGCCCTTGTTCCTGTCCTGCTTCTCCTGCTCATGTCATTGACTGTATTGGCGCCTCTGCGAGGCTGCTGTGAAGTGGGGGGGGGGGAAATGGGACTTGTGGTACTGTTAGAGCGACATGATATCATGGACCTGGTCTAGTATCTGGTCCAGGGGGACATGAAACAACAACTACATGTAAAAAAAATCTCGAAATTCTCGATACTTTTTAATTTTATAATGTAAGCCTAGATGTCGAATACTTTAACGTGATATCAACATTTTTTGTCTATACAGTCACATATATATTCAATCACTTAATATTTCACATTATCAATATGATCTTTGCTTTAAATAAATTAAAATGTAAATTTCTACAGTCCATTTAATTCATAATGAAACTATAAAAACACTAAAAATAAAAAAAAACAATTAGTTTTCTATATGGTAGCTGAATTTGTTAGGTAGCATTATTATTTCTCATCAAAAACATCCCAGAGATCTGCATGACATTATATCAATATCAGTCTGTAATAGCTACAATTTTCTTAGTTTATTTACCTATATCCTTTTTTTAAAAATCAAATAGTTTATTATTTAAACTTTTAAACAAAAATACATATCTTCAAAGTGTCTTACTAATTTAATGGTTATGAATATTAATGATACTGTATCTGATAAATATTGGCCACAACAACATAATGCTTCAGGGTTTCATTTTGTCTTTTCCTAAAAATTATAATTTGGCACATTGTTCCTATTATAGTAATATCAAGGAAAAATTTAAAGGCTAACGACTTATCTGTATTAGTTAGGTTCTGCAGTCAGTCGCTGGTTTCTGGACCTCGGGTGCGGTCCTGGGTATGGTGGGTGGGTTATCGAAACTTAAGGGCTCCATACGGTAGAATCGTGGGGATTGTTCGGATATTTTTTTTTATATCGGGTTCAACAATTCTTGCACTTACTATACGCCTGATCGTATTAAATTGAAATCCAAATGTTGTGTCAATATAAGTAACACATGTTCAACAGTATCAGTTTGTTTTTATTTTTCAATACACGACAATCGGGAGGAATTGTCAAAGTTATTTCGATATTGACAGATTGGTTTTTCTGAGATAGAAAAGAGGCTTACCAACAAGTCATCTTGATCTGTTCCTCCTGCGATTGCTTTTGGACGACAACAATGTTCCCTATATATCGATCCGAGCAGATCCGGAAGCGATCCGAAAGATTCTTGTAGCAGTTCACGTGTTTCAGGAATCCTATAGGAAATAAAAAGAAGAAAAGTGAGACGACGAGTAATGGGATGTTTATCGGTCGTCTCTTTCGTGCAAATCTCTCTTCCACATTTCTGAATATCGATATGCGAATGTTTTATCGAAATCGTGACGATTTAGGAGTATTTCAGACAGTTCCCTCTTTTGATCTTTGGTTATTACGAACATTTTGGTTTTTAATATTCATGATGAGCCTGAATGCCTTGTGCTTTCCTTGGAAAATATTCATTTTTATTTCTCAAAGTTTTTAAAAAATGGAGTGTGGTCATAATGATCTTCCACCATTATAAGTCCTCAAAGTGCTGCAGATGTAATAGATCTCCGTGAGATCTACTGGGGAGAAAAAAGAATAATTTAATTAAATGTGGAGCAAAATACCTGAATATATTTTAGATTAAAAAAAAAATCTTTTCCTTCTCAGGATTGACAAGATGAACAAATATTGAACATTGAATGTCAATCTTTATCACACCAACTAGCTCTATTAAAATCATTTAAATTTATTATATTAACCGCTTAACTTAACAGCCCGAAAATACTCGTGCATTGAATTATCGAAATTTTACTCTTATAAACTAAAATTGAATCATTAATTAGCTTTATAATTTGAAACAGAAAATATGTAGGATCCATGAACATCTTAAGTATCCTATGCCTTCTTAGATGAATGAAAACGACAGCCCCTTTCCAAAACAGGAGGGGTTATCTTATTAGATAACAAAGAAAACTATTCAGTTAAGTGGTTAACAAAACACACATATTTTTTGAACTAATCAATTAATGCTAATCTTAAACTCATCTGGCCCACTGGTCAACTCTAAATCGCTTTTTAGCACAGTTTAAAGCTTTTTTTTATTAGGTTTCATATTAAATCTCAGACTAAGGAGAAGTGCACATGCACTGGCACTCAATAAACTATCTAAGTCAAGTCACATATTTACACACAAAGTATAAACATTTATTTCAATTTCTAAATATTAACAAAGGTTTTTTAGCCTGACGCTGTGGTCACATCTCTGAGTGATTTGTTATAGTTCACACTATGCGCTTTTCTTAGGACTTTTGCGAATTTCTTACATGATTTAAATTTTGTGGTGTCAATTTTAAATCGTTCTTATTCGCTTTATTCGACTCCAACATTTTGCTGATAAATCAATCGAACTGACACCCACTTTAATAACTGAATGAACTCATTGCAAAACACTTTAACAACCGAACAAATTCATGAAAAGTGGACACACGTTGGAACACAGCTCCGACTGAACTGTTACAACTCGCGTCACGAGGTGGCGCTGTTTTAAGTGAGTATACGAATTTTTCATATCCTTTAAATTTCGTTGTATAAATTAATATAACGTAATTAATAATAAATATTCGTAATAAGTAACGTTAATAATAAATATTCGTAAATCGACATTATTCACTATATTCGACTCGAACATTTTTTTGATCAGTGGCGAATCCAGAGGATCTATGGGGCTGCAGTCCCCCACATCTAAGTCAGAATTCTTCATTTTATTTAAAATCTCTACAACTGTTTGTTCTTAATTTCCTTTTTTTTCGAAAATAATAATAACGTGACAAGATTGCTTTCTGGTTTGACATCCTAGAAAATTTTCCAACTTTTCTAGTCATTCCACTTGCACTTGTAGCTTTAACGCGGGCGAAGAAATTTTTGGTTAGATATTTCATTGTATTTTTTATTAAAATATCGAAAGTATTATATTGTTCTTTATGATTCTTATTGTGAGGTGAGTAAAGTCTGTAAAATTGTGTTATTTTAGGTGGTAAGAAGAATGGGAGTATTAAGTATTTTATATAGAAATTATAGGAAAATAAACTAAACCTGAGATTTCAGTGAAGGATTTTTAATTGAAGATTAAAAGAAAACTTGTTTATATTGAAATGAGAAAACACATGTACAATAACCAAATAATAATACAAGTTTTCTGGATTATATTTTGTAAAGAAATAACTTAGAAAAGAAAAAAAGGAAAACCAGTTTATTTCCTACAGTTTTTCTATTCCAATAAGAACGCATTGATGTAAATACCAATGGAATAACAAGAACCGATATAAAAGTTCATTTGTTGAAGGAGCACACTTATGTAGAATATATTGTCCAGAAGCAAGATTTGAAATCTACGATCACAGAAGGGAATGAGTTAAAACAAAACCTTTCACAATAAATTCGCTTACACGCAAGGGTTGGAAGATTTATAGTCGCCGCTTTTATAAAGGGCAATTGCATAGAAGAAATTCATTTGAATCCTCGATACGCAGAAGAATTTGACTCTTTTATGTATTTTTTTTTATTTATTTAGTTATTATCTTTCTCTCTTATATTAATTTCATGGCTACACAATCTAGCCGAAAGCGACAGTAGTTGCTTTCATAATGAATTTTCATTCCATAATAGGGTTCAAAATTACATGTTTTTCATTAAAATTAGGAAGAGACATTCAGAATTGCTTCACACTTTCTGAAACGAAGCTAAGTAACTAAAAAAATTAGTCAAATCGAATTGTTCAGTTACATCAGCAGAACATAAGCATAAAAATTCTTCTACGCATTTAAATATTTCTACAAGACGACTGTAAACCAGCTTCTTTTCAGTAGATAAGGTTAAGTCATGTTCTTATTGCTAAACGAGCAGATCATTTGTTGGACTATATAATCCCTATTTTAGTCGCCACCATTTTCATCCTTATATGGTTCAAATGCATTTCGGGGATTTGAATGTGTTCTACAATTTGCTCATTGAACACGATTAACTTTTCCTTTATAACTATAAAAATTTCTATTAATTCGGTTATAAAATAACGATCTGTAAGAAAATGAAATTTATAAATCATTAAAGACAGCTAATAGTTGCAAACTGCAGGTGCATCTATCTAAAAGTTTATTGCGATGAATGAAGAGTTAATCATCAAACCAGGAAGGATTTTCATCCTATCTTACTTTTTGTTCTTAATTTAAACTCTTTGTTCTTAAATGATCTTTCACACTTTTCTCTGTGTAATAAAATAAATAGAATTATAAAAGTTTCTTATTTTTGCGAAGATATAGTGGATCCACTTTAAAGCTCCATTTTTTTAAAACTGAAATATATCTTAATGAGAAACATGTTCACCCTAATTATAATACAATTTTTTAGAAGCAGCGAACAACGAACTAAATAATTCAGCGTGATTACTGAAAATTGTATACATTTTTTATCATGCACTATTGTATAATGTTCGGCAGTAGTGAATGATGAAATTCAAATGAGCTAAAAAGTTAACATGTGATTAAAATAATTTTAAAATCATGGCCTCTAAAGGTCCAGGAAATCCTTTTAAAATCCATCCTAATAAATGTAAAGAATGATCTTATAGAAAAATTACGACACAATTTACAAATCTAATGATTTAAATAATGGAAAAATTCGATTTATTATAAACAATGTCACAAAAATTTACTGTATCACTTATTCGGGACACGAGTAACTGTGTAGAAACATTTTTCGTATCTTGGAAGTCATTGTTATTGTTGCATGAGGAAGGTTTCTTGGCGCAAGAGACATTCTTGGCTAAACTCCGCATCGTATCTTACAGACAAATGTAGAGTTTTAGAACAGAGAAATCAATCCAATTCCAAATTGAATTTAATTTCTTGTAATCATTTGAATCTTTAAACTGCAGAATTCATATTTTCTAGGCAGTTAAAAATTAAATTTACCGCAACGTTTTATAAGGTCTCACATTAAAACTCTCCCACCGTAGTGGTTAGGCGTTTGCTACAGAATATGCTAGGAAGTGAAGTGAAGAAAGCAGTTAATAATGTCATGTTACACATTATAAATAGTTTTTGTCACGCTTAAAGCCGGAATTCCGTTTCAGAGAGACGCGGTAAAAGAATGGAGGAATTAGTGTGTATGGTTTGTTTCAAGACTTACTCTCCTCCCGGGCATTATTGTGTGAATAACTGGTGGGTACCGGTAGTTGCGAATATAAATATGACATATCGAGAGGATGAGCAATTACTAGTCAGTGGGACGCAAGGAATTATTCCTGGCCCCAGTCAGCAAATTAATGAAGCAACATCTGTCAGTACTGAAAACGTAAATATAAATCCGTATTTTTACCATGGTTACAGTCTGTCGAACGAAGCGATAAATAGGAATGATGAAGGAACTGTATCAAGTCATAATTCTACGACAGGAGGAGCAAGTAATCAGTTAAATGTAATCAACTCTGAGCAAGGTAACAGAGCAGAGCAAGCAATCAGAAGTCTATATAGTATATCACCAATGAATAACAATGAACCAGGTACAAATGATTACTTCATGACGATGAGACAGAGTTTCCCGAGCAGCCAAATATCAACGAACGTCTCCCCACTGGTTAATATTGGAAGTCAATTCGGAATCAATGAAGGCAATTTGTCTTTATGGCCGATTTACGAAACACCGAACACCGAAATGACATCAGACGAGATTCAAAGGGCCGAGATGAACCACCAGATCGAAAAATATGGACAAAATACAATACACAATCTGATGACAGTTCACCTAGGGAATACGACTAATTTCGCCATTTCGGAAGCTGAACCAAATCAACTAAGCGATATTCCTACAGTTAATATTGTGAAAGATTCTGGTTCAATAAATATTGACGGTAGAATGAACAAATTAAAGGTAGGAGAAAGTCAGACGGAATGCTTCACGGAAACCTCTGAAAATTAATTCGCTTTTCCTAACAGAATTGATCAGAATAGCCAAAAAGAATCAACAATGATAAAAATTTCGAACCCAGGAGCATCTGAATCCTTAACGGACGGTCTTGCACATGTCGGTCATTCTCGCTTGAAGCAAAATGTTTGTATTTCGTCTATGCTTTTGACAAAATTTCAATCCGAGCGGAATCTCAAACAGTACTCTGTGGTGATCCCTGGTCAGAAACTGTTCACTTGCAAAGTTTGCCAAAAGGGATATTCGCATGAAAGATCTTTAAAAAGTCATATGCGTGTCCACGAAAATATAAAACCGTATGAATGCAAGTTTTGTGGAAAACCATTTCCTTCAAATAGTGCTTTAAAAAGACACGTACTGAGCCACACGGGTGAAAAACCGTTCACCTGCGATATTTGCGGGAAAGCATTCACACGAAACTGTAATCTAAAGACGCATATGCTTACCCACACAGGGGAGAAACCGTATTCATGTCCGAGATGTGGAAAATCATTCAGAAGAAAGTCTAACTTGAAAACACATGAACGCATCCATACAGGTGAAAAACCGTATCAATGTGAATTCTGCGGATGGAATTTCTCGGCAAAAAGCATCTTAAAGAAGCATACTAAAACTCATAAACCTAAATGAAAGAGGAAGCTTTACTAGGCTGAAATTGAATCCACAGTTGCCCTGTCTTGGCGTTTTCATTTCAACGAGCCCCATCTCCTCCGAATGTTTTTTTTTAATAAAATCTTTTGCAAATCATTTTTTATTAACATTTTAAAAATCATTCTGTTGGGACAATTGACGAATATAAGTACAACGTTTTTTACACTTAACTATATTAGACTCAATTCTTTGATGTTTTCTATATAAGAATTGTTAATGGAATTGTTGTATATATTTAAAAAAAGTCAACAAATGATGTTTTTTAGATGAAGATTAATAAAATTGAACCATAAGGTGTCCCCTAATGTCTTTGTTTTATATATTTTAAGAGTATTTTATTTAATAAGAGAAATATCTATTTTGTTATTTTTTTAAAAATTATATGCTCTAATTGAAGAAAATGTATTTTCTTGCATTCATTGTTCTTATATTTTTGTGGCTGGCAATACCTTGCAGAATATATGATTGATAAATAATATATTTTTAAATTTAAATTAATACTTTTTGTAAGGTAATACGTTTGAATCACTTATGAATTGTAATATTTTCAGCAAGGATTGACTTAAATCATAATTAACCATGCTCCAAATATCTTTAGCTTCCCTCACGTCCAGTTAATGAAAATTGTGTCTCCTTATAAATATGTGATAGAATAATCTATAATGTTTGTAGCCAACCTTATAAACATTCACTTTGGCAGAAGGAATTTTTATTATATGATTATATTTTAATATTTTTATTATTAATATTTTGATATAATTAAGAAAAAAGAAAAACTAAATTTTTTTTTATTTTCTACCTTAATCTTATGCGGAGTCGTCTATTTTTAAAGAGAAACACAGGAATGAACTTGAATTTGAAAATTTCCATATTTGCGAGTATTCCTTCGAGATTCCTGTTGTATAGAATAGTTTTGATAAACTACTGAACTAGTAAAGAGTATAAATTGAACATATTGAGGGCATCTAAATGAAAATATAATTAATTATTTTATTTTTTGTACATTTGTCAGAAGTTTTAAATTCATGAATTTTGAAGTATTCATGCCCGGGAAGCTTTTGAGACTTCATGATTTTGAGTGCAACTGGGTGTAAATATTGATTTAAATTAAATAACTGATTATCGTTATCATTATTTTGCAGTAATTTTTTTAAATTACTCTCATGACAGTTGCATATAAGAAAAATGTGATTAGTCTGTTTAAATTTAAAGAGATAACTAGCACAATATATGTATCGTTGAAGCGAATAAAACAACTTTGGAAATGATATATCGGTCGCTGTTTTGAATACTTTTATTTTGCAATAGAATTCAAAATATCTCTAATGATATATCCGTATGAGGAAGATGGTATTTGCTTGTTTATTAACTTATAACTGAAATCTTTATTCGAAAACATTATTTAAGAGAATAATAATGTCTCCTCATTTCACTGATGATTTTCTAGAGATTTGACGAAAAGAAAAGATTAAGGAACGAAACAAAGGAAAAAAAAAATATTGTTCGGATCCCTTTTAATTGGATAGGACGTCATGATGGCATAGTGGTAAAGGACAAGACGTTTGCACTGAAGATTATGCGTATGGGGCCATTAGCACGTCATATCATAAGCAATGGTCAAACACCCACCATCTGGCTTGTTGCGGAAGTTTGGAGAGAGAGGTGGCAGCTCAGGTGGGGTGCTCATCATCTGATCGCGGAACAAAATTTCGAAGTACCTCCCAAACTTTTTCTCGTATTGCTTCAAAATGGGAATTTACTAAAAATAAAAAAACTCATGAATAAATGGTGATAATTTAGCAGTCGTAAACTATTAACATAAAGAAAAAGTAATTAATTAAATAATGGTTTCGTTCTTTAATTCAGCAAAAAAAACATAGTTCCCTATTTCCTTTCGATGATAGATTGTATTAGAGATAGCGAAATTTTATTGTACGACGAATATTTTGACGGAAAGAGTTTTTACAAATCAGTAATTATCCATTTTGAATACTTTTTAGTATATCTGGTGTGGATTCTGGTGGTAGCAGAGTTTCCGTGGTTGGACTCTGAAAGTACTATTTTTGTGACAAGAAATATTTATTTAATGCTTTTTCTGTCATTGAAAACAAAATTTCCTCTACAATCTTGCTTCTTCGCTCGCTTTTTCTTTATAACTAGAGTATCAGACTATAAGGTGTTTACATGAAGATAAATACTCCATCATAATCCATTTCAATCATATTTTACGGAACTTTCTAATTTTTACTTTCTCGTAAACGAGGTATATAAAGGTTTGTTTAGTTATATTAACGTGTCGTTTGGAAACAACACGAGGGCTGTTTTGATATTGACCTCCTAATCTTGAACAGCTTTCAGATGGCAAGGATGACACCGAAGCTGGTAACCCCTTTCCGAACATCCGCACCACATTAGGCGGAGGACGTTTGGTCCCTACGAATGATTTTGCCTGCAACTGGCCTGCATACTCGCGAATCTTCGGTGGAATCGGTTCGAACCTGGAAGCCAGGACCGTACCACCAGACTACCGTCTAAAATATATATAATGTTTCCTTTGTTGTAATCCGAATCATAAATTGCGACATGTTCTTGCGAAATATTTTGCGGGAGCAGAGGAAGGGGAACAATGCCACTTGCAGGCTCTTCCACCTCTCTGAACACACCCTGCGGTACATTAACTGTTTAATCCAGAGGCGACATTTTTCTTCTAGCTTTTTTGAAACCGGATAATTTGAATTGGACTCTCCCAACCTTTGTGCTCTTTCACCCCACCACTGCCTGCTATAACCTTCCCTTAAGGCACAGGTAAATGAGCTGTGGTTGGCGAGGATAATTGGACCCCTTACCTCGCTTATCTCCTAAGTGATCTCAGAACCTCACCTCCCCTCAAAAGAAGCCAACCGTGTAAGACCAGTCTTCGTCTCTGTTAGGGGGAAATTTTTAGACCGCCTCGCTCGGTGTGAGAGGGTTAATGAGTGCATATGTTTATAAAGAGAACTGAAAGGAAGGTGCTATATTGTGTAAGTATACGCGAATGTCGGGGAGAGAGAACTCTCGCTGATTTTGTAATAAGCTGCTATAGTACAGTTTCGGAAATGTAGTCTTGTGAGTTACAGTCTTTAAGACGTTCTTTCGCATGAGGAGTGAGATTTCGATACTTTTTAATGTACAAATAATTAAAATTTGTGCAAAAATGGGAGCACTGTTTTTATCTGGTCAGGGTGTTGTACAATCATCTGCCTTCCGATTAAGCTGTGTTAGGAATTATAATTTCTGCGTATGAAAGACAATATATATGTTTATAGAAATTTCATAATAATATAAACTGAATTTTTAAATTGTAGAAAACTTCCAATTATGCATTTAAAAAAATTATAAATTCTCTTATAAGATTTTGCAATCAGTTTTATAAGAAAGTTTTTTAATCCTCTATAGTAAAATTAACTATATTTAAAGTGATAATGTAGAAACTAATACAACAGGTAATTTTTAGGCTTCCGTGCAGCCTTTAAATTGCTTGCTGTAAAAATTGTTGCGTACAGGATTCAACTACTGATGCAAGCAATTCAGACGAGAAAAAGACAAATGAATCAGTCTAAAATTGAAATGATTCGATGTCCGGGACTGGAGATTCAAGTATTTTACTCGATAATATTGTCATAATTTTTTTAAAAACATTATGTAGTTTGAGCTGCAGTCTGATATATTAGGTGCAAAAAATGAAGCATGACTTAATTCATGATTTCTTATTTTAAACGATGCTCTTGCCACAGGCGTTCTAGTCTTTTACTGTTGGACATCCAGTTTTCCAAGTTGTTTTTATAGCCCCTTAATTCAAAGGTTGCTGATCATTGTTTTTTCCCAGTTTAATAGAAACTGATAATTGCATTGTAAATAATTATTGCACATGCGTTTCATCAGATTGCAGCACTCTATTTATGACTTTAAATCCCACTTTTTATTTGGTGAAAATTCTTTGATTTAAATGAAATATATCAACATAAATTAGTTTAAATCTCTTTGAAAAGCTTTAAGACAAATTTGTTAATTGAAACATATATCACCGAGATTTCAATCCAATAGTAATTTGAAACTGCATTCTGTGGTGAACACCACTGCGAAACAGTTCATCTCCAATATTTGCCAAAAATTTAAACGAAACAGCTATTTAAAAAACATTTGCTTATCCACGAAAAAATAATACTATACAAATTTGACATTTTTGAAAAATCATTCACACAAAAGACTACTTTACAGGCACTCGGCGTCGCGGACACGGGTGAAAAACCATTCACCCGCAAAGTTTGCGGTAAAAGATTCACATTAAAGCATTATTTATACATGTATATGCCTATTAACGCAGGAGAAAAACTCTGTTCATGAGAATCGCGGAAAAGCGTTCACAGCAAAGGATTGTTTGAAGAAACATACCCTTATCCATAAGAATGACAAACCATTTGAAGTTCTCGTCCCAAAGCAGCTTCAACAGTCATAGAAAAACTCATAAAATTAAATGAAGGATAAAACTAGAAGAAAATATTTACTAAGCCATATATGAAGCAATATATGGCCCATTTGAGGCGATTTTATTTCGACAAGCCCCTTTCTATTCCGGGCTTTAATTTATTTATACTCCTAGCATTCTTACCCTATTTATTAACATTTTAAAGTAGATTTTTTTATGTCGTGTACAAATATAGGTTCAATGTTAGAGATTTTCACATTCTATTGGACTCAATTCTTTTGCGAATTTTTCTCGGGATTATTATTCTAAATGTTGTGTATATTTTTTAAAGAATTTCCTTTATCTTTTAAATGCTGACGTATAAAAACATGTATGGAAGAATGTTACTGACATTCTTCTTTTTTTTATATGCATTGCTTTAAGAGTACTGTATGGAATCAGAAAAATATCGATTTTTTTCTCTTAAATAAGACAGACATTGTTATAATTAAAGAAAATGTATTCCCACATAAGCGTTGTTCCTATACATATTCGAATAAGTGAGAATATCATTTGTTATTTATCCGACTTATTATACATTATACTTTTAACGAATCTTTTTCTGAAATGAAATCACATCACTCCCTAATTGTAGCCTTTTCAGCAATCGATAGCTGTAATCCTTATTTTATAATACTCCATCTCTCTGTAGATGCACTCAGACATATTTGATGTCAATTTTCTCTCTTTATAAACAAACCCTCAATAGACATGAACTTGTTTGGAAGTAATGTTTCGATCCATTACTGTGGGAGTTGGCATTTAACTTTTAATTTCGAACAATAAGTTATCCCGTAAAAGGTTGTAATACTAGAAATTTCGATTAGAAGTGGGAAAATAATGTAAAGTAACTAAAGCCCTTTCGAATCACTACATGAAAATTAACACATTGTGTGCGGAATACGTATTGGATGCAAGCTCAAATAAAAGGACAAACCCTAACTTGACTTGCTCTGTTTATACTATAAAGAAATAAGTAAAGGTATTCTACAGACGTCTATTTACATCCCCAACTTGTACACAATTCAAATTATTGAATTAAAAGTTCGATGTTGGACAATTCGAGCAAAGCTTATTTTTACGTTTCTCGCTTTAAAATGTCTTGAATGAAGCCATCTATTTAAAAAGAGAAACTTTCTAATATACATAGATTTGAAACTTTCCAGATTGGTAAATTTTATTTCGAGATTACCTTAGTATAGCACAGTGATAAGAAATGACAGGAATAGAATAGAGAATAAGAGAAATATATAATAGAGACAATAATAAAAAGAAAATGACATTTTCATTAATTCATAATTGAATTCTTTTTGTTTTGTAGATTAGTTTTCCGTTTAAATTCCCGAATTTAATCCAGTTTATTTCCAGGAAACTCGCACTTCCTGCTTTTGATTGCAAAATGAAGCAAAAGGGAGCTTTAAATTGAATCAGTAATTGCATTTTGAATTATTTTTGTTTTGAAGATTAAATTTAAACGTATTGTTATGGCAGTTGAGTGTAAGAGAAAGGCGATTAGCTTTATTAACTTTAAAGGAGACTCTCTTAAAATTAAAAGTATTGTTTTAACAAATAAAGCCGTTTGGGAATGTATTAACCATTGATGTTTCGATTACTTTTATTTGGCAATAGAATTTACAATGTCTTCAATGACTGTTCTGAATAATGAAAATTCGATTTGCTTGTTTAACAACATTTATTTGATCGAATGAAATACCAATTTTGTTTAATCGAATAAAATTTCTTCCCGTTTTATAATAATTTTTGTTCAGATTTGGAAGAAAGTTAAAGAGTAGAACTGAAGCAGAGAAATAGAGGAAAAAATCTAAAATAATGTTTTAATCTCTTTAAATAAAGCGTATTTGATAATTCTGAAATAATATGTTATTTACGTTACGGTAAAAATAATTCATTAAATAAAAGGTTCATTTGTTTTAAAATTGAAGATCAAATAGTATTGTGTAAAACAAATGTAAAGTCGATAAAAATATTTTACAGATCAGTAATGATGCTTTTCATTATCTCCCCTGTGAACACTGGTGGCAACCGAAACTCCGTTGTAGGAAACAAGAAAGTACTCTCTCCGCGGAAACATGACATTCAATTCTCTTGGTTAGACATCTTAACTAATAACAAAGGAGAAGTGTGAGTGCGAGTTGATGCTGAATAGGGGAAACCGCTACACCTGAATCTAAGAAATTTGGCACGAATACATGTTTGAGGATGTGAATGTGTACTTCGAGGAAATTTATTTCGAAACTTTATTCCTAATTTTACTTACTTAAAAGATGAGGAAAATATTTGCTTTTTTCGGCCATGACATTCGAAAATATTATAGCAAAAACACATTTTTACTCCACCTTAAAATTTAAAAAAAATTCGTTACAATGATATCATTGTAATTGTAAGGTGACCAACTTCAGCTCGAACATTAGCTTTAATCAAAAGGGGGACACAAATAAATTGAAGCTAAAGAATATCAAAAATTAAAAAAAAACATTTAATTTATTACAACAATAATATAGAATACATTATAATATGATAAATGTATCATGAAAACAATTGTAGCATAATTTATTGTGCACTTTTCGAGGAAGGACAGAACTCACAACAGGAGGACGGTTGGTCACCTCAGTAATTGTCTTCCGATTTCAATAATTACAACCAATTTGTAAAATTATTTTGATGCATAATTTGCAATAATAATTTTCCTTATTGCAAATAAATTCAAATCGTTTTTAGAGTTTATTCAAATATATGACTCCGTCTCATTTAATATATTAAGTAAATTAGGAAATACATACGGTGAGAATATGGTTGCTAATCTTTTACCGGCATGTTTTAATAGTCATTTTTGACTGTTGTGATCTCTTTTGTTGCGGGAGGAGGTTTTAGTTTGATCTGAGCCTTTCAATTTACAACGAATGAATCGACGCAAAAATTGGACTTAAATGATAAAAAAGCTTCTCGCATTGAGAAAGAAAACATGAATAAATCTGGCTATATTTACAATTGGACACTGTTTCTGTACAAATTTAAAGGGTTTGTATTTTTCTCTGTTCTTCCTAAGAGATTTTCCGTGTTACCTTTCGCCGTTAAAAATCCTTTCGTTTCGCTTTATTAAAATTTCGACAGCGAAATGTTTTATTGCTGAAACATGTTTTGTTATAATGAAAAAGAAATTTTCGTATCTCTTCGTCATTTGTAAAATTATTTTGATGCAAAATTTGCAACAATAATTTTCAATATTTCAAATAAACTCAAATCGTTAATTCAGAGTCTATGATAATATATATGACTGGGCGTCATTTAACATATTAAGTAAATTAGGAAATACATACGGTGAGAATATGGTTGCTAATCTTTTATCTACATGTTTTAATAGTCATTTTTGTCTTTTATGATTTCTTTTGGTGCAGTAGGAGGTTTAATTTTGGTGTGAGTCTCTCTTTCTATTTCCAACGAATGAATCTGCTCAGAAATTGGACGTAAATGATAAAAAAGCTTCTGCGTTGAGAAAGAAAACATGAATCAACCAGGTTATATTTACAAGTGGGCTCTATTTCTGTACGGATTTAAACTGTTTCAGTCTTTCTTTTTGAGAGGTTTTCCGTCTCACGATTAAAAATCTTTTCGTTTCTATTTATTACGATTTCGACCGCGAAATCAGATGTTTTATTATAATGAAAAAGTAGATTTTCGCATATCTTTGCCTTATATTTTCAAACCAAATGTGCTTCCGATAGAAGAAAAATTCCACGATTATTATTTTGAAAAATAATTTTTTTAAAAAGTGGAAATTAATTTACTTGTCCCATGGTTTATAAAATTCAACTTTACATTTAAGAGCTTTTCTAGTAGCTAAATCAAAAAGTTATGTTTGCTTACTGAAGTTACATTAAATTTCTATCATACGTAACGTGTTCAGATGACCAGATGGATTCATGAGCCAGCAAGTTCTCTATAAATTTCTTTACCAATAAAACGATCGTTTGACCCATGACAGATGAAACAAGCATCAGACGTAATTACTCGTCCATTATTTCATAGATTCGCCTCTTAAACACGAAATATTCTGTTTCTGAGTTGAAACTCTGCCTAGATTCCAAACCAAACAATTACAAGGAAAGGCTATCCAGTGCGAAAGAAAATTTCATCCTTAATAGTTATAATTCTTAATCTTATTTCACAATCGGTAATGAACAATCACATCTCGCTAATAGGTTAAAAATAAAGTGTCTAAAATGAATATTCGTTTATCTTCATTCTACAACGAAACACAAATCGTGCCATATTGCAGCTTACTCGAAAGAAGGAAAACGAGAATACTCTCACCCCTAATCTTTGCCGTCTCCCTCTAGACCCCTTGCAGTACCTTCCGAGGCGCATAACCTTATAAGGAAAACTTTTCGCCACAGTGTTCCCTGAACTAGAAGCTATGAATACGGGTAACTGAAAAGAAGTTGCTATATGATGTAAGTATACGAGAAAGTCGAGGGGAGAAATATCCGCTTCTTTTCTAATTATCTTCTATTGGACAGTATCAGAAATGTATTGCTGTGAGTTCCTGTCTTCAATTTTTCCGCTATTACAGATTAGGAGTGAAATTTCGATTTAAATTTATACAAATGGGAACCGAGTTTGTATTTTTTTCCCTATTAAGGGTTTCGTCTAATCATTTCAATCCAGATTAATCTGCGTTAGGAAGTAAATTTATTGCGTAAGAAAGACAATATGTATAGAAGGAAAAAGTATATAATATGAACAGAATTTTCAAAAGGTGGAAAACTTTAAATCTGGATCCTGAAGAATGTATAAATTATATTATAAGCGTGTGTAATCGGTTTTATAAGAAAAATTGTTGCACCTCAGTAATAAAATCGATTATTTTCAACATGACAACGTTGAAAGTAATACATCAGGCAATTTTTAGCCTAACATTCATCCTGTAAATTGCTTGTTGTAAAAATTGTTACTTACTGGATGCAGCGGCTGATGCACTCAATCAAGACGAACATATGACGAATGAATCAAGCCTAAATTATAGATATGCTAAGTTGTCCGTGATTGGGGATTTTGTTCGATAATATTACCGTAATTTTTTTATAAAATTGGATTGTTTGTGCTGCATCCTAAGGTATTAGGTACAAAAAATGAAGCATGAGTTAAATCATGATTTCTTGGTTGAATGAATCACTTATCATAGAAGTTGGTGACCTTTACTATTTGACATTCAGATTTCTAAAAGATTTAAATCGTGCCCTTAATGCAATGGTTTTATTATCATTGTAAATTTCCAATGAAATTTAGAATTTAATGTCATCATATCAATATATTTAGTTAATTATTCACTTTCCTGTTATTCAAAACTCTGTATCAAATTATTGTGTTTCTTTATTTTATATCAATCTTCTTTTCATTGAACTCTATAGCATTTTTTCCATGTTTTAATTTCTTCCTCCCCACAATATAAATTTTGCTTTAATTGCTTCTTTTAGAGGACATACCAAAATTGTCCAAATTAGCATTCAAAAACAAAGCAATTATGAAGCATGCGTCGTTAATGTAGCTATCCAAAGTAAAAAAACAAAAACGAATGTCTGATTGGTTCGAGTCCCACCACGTTCCTTCCAATAGATACTAAAATTTGCATTCTAAATAGTTTCAGCACATGCGTTGTGTCTAATTGGAAGTCGAATATTCATGACTTTAATTCTTACCTTTTATTTGGTAAAATCTTCGAGTAATCACTTTTTATGTAAATAAATTGTATCGACATCAATTAGTTTAAATATCTCTTAAAAGCTTTAACAAAAATTTAAATCTAGAAAACCAGTTATCGTATGTTATACTAGTTTTTAAAACTTAATTCACTGAAATCATATTAAATATTTTTAAAAATAATAATTAAACGAAGGAAAGCGCCAGAATTTCACAAAGGAAGCAACTTCAGCCATTAAAAGTGAAGGATTAATACAGAAAATCGAAAGAAGAATAATGATGAATTTTAATATCTATTACTTGTTTAGGCGCACGTGTACACCTGTCCCCATGCGTCTTTGCATTATCTTATTTCAGGCGGACTTTCATTTGGAACTTGAAAGGGTACTGCGATAATTTTTCCTTGGCATTTCATGGGCAAGTATTGAAAACTTGACAACAAAATAGCAAATGGAATTTAAAATGCTCCTTGAAAACTAATGGGGTAATTCTGCACCCCATGCATTTGAAAGATGGTAATGGACTGTATTGGGAAAGAATTCGGCATTCAGAATCAAGGTCAGATGATTTTATCCTTTCGCACTTAAAACTTCAGCACCATAATAGTGGTGAACTTTGATAGATATAAGTAAAAATCCACATATCCTATGGTTTGGGTTCTCGAATAACAGACTCTTTGGTTAGGAAGCAGAAATTGACAAAAAAAAAGTTAAAAGCAACCTAAAACGAGGTATATTTCTTTTAATCTAATCTGAAAGAATCTATTATCCCTTTCAACCAAAATTCTCATTCATAACCCTGATAGTTAAATATTTATAATCCTTACATAAGTCGCGATGGCCATAGAAAGAGCCGTGGATTCTGGACTCTCCAAAGATCACCAGTAGGCAAGAACCAGAGCATGTTATAATTTTGTGATTCAAAGTTCTTCTTAGGTTTCGTATGAAAACATTGAGATATTGGGGTCCATTCTGGTACCCCCGGTTGGGGTGGGAGTTGGGTCGGGTTCCGTACGTTAACAACGAACCCCACCCCCCCCCCCCCCCCAACCGGGGGTACCAGAATAGACCCCATTGTTTAGCAACGTATTCGGAAACCCTCCGCGGCTTTGTGCATGCGCCAGTCGGAGTTATTTTCATCAAAATTGGGGGAAAGTAAAGAATGGAAGGGTGAGGTTTACATTTTACTGAGCGTGATCTAACAAAGAACTCCGGAAATGCGCTCATATAACGCATTGTCTGACACTCCTTTCCGGTGTAAAATCGTCGAAAAGTGGTAGTCTTGGAATTCTTTGCTGAACAGTAAGTAGCTAAGGTGCGACTCTCGGCATCGGAACAACGGACAAAATTTCGAAGTATATTCGAATGATGACAAGAATCTTCAGTCTACCAAACCCAATATACTGCTCATAATTAACGAAACAGTTTTCTACTTATTAGAGATATGAATGTCTGCAACCTCAAACGTTCCTAATTATTACTCGTATGTTACAAATAAGCTATGTTATTTATCCACACAGAGATATAAATTATAAGACAAAACAGAGGGCAATAAATTATTCTACAGAAAAAATTATGATTCTCAAAATATTATGAAGTCGTAATAGTAAGGTTTATATTTCAAAAACTTTCGAAATCAATCACCATGATTTGTCGAACCAAGATACCGCGTCACTGTTAATGCATATAAGTTAATATGGTAACCTAATTTAAATGTAGATATAAAGATCAGATTCGAAATAAAATCTCTATTAAGGAATATTCAGGAGTTAAAGTTAAAGATTATGTAAGGAAGTGAAGTGAACTGTATTAAAGAAAAGTTAAGAAGACCTTGCTGCATCAGATCATTTTATTTTTCTACAGCTAGTAGCGAATTGTAGGAAAGTCGCACCAAAAGAATGGCTGAGTTGGTTTGTTTGGATTGTTTTAATACTTACGACTCTTTAATAGGACATTACTGCATCAACGGCTAGTGGATACCGGGAGTAGGGAGTAGAAGCACTATAGTTCAAGCGGTTGCAGCAGAACCGGATAGTTTGAAGCAAGGATCAACTCATGGTACTTGTGTTCAAATTAATGAAACAGCATCTGTTGGTACCGAATTAGTTAATATAAATCCAGAGTCTTCTAATGAAAATTATTTATATAAACAAGTGACTTATGCAGAAGACCAACCAAATTATTCAAGTCAAGATTGCACCGCAGGAGGGGCAAATAATCAGTTGATGGCAATGAATTCTGAGCAGAATAATGTAGAAGAATGTGCCATCAGTGGTCTGAATAATCTAGCACTATTTTGTAGAAACGAACTGGGTGCAAATTACTGCAACATGGAGATGAGACAAAGCAGCGAAACCTCATCGAAAATCGATCGACTGACTAGTATGGTATGCCAATTAGGACTCGATGGAGACAATCTGAATATACCTTCCATCCCGATCTCTTCCAATAATAAGCCAGACATCCCGGTAAGTGGAGCAATAAATTGCATGCCAACGTATAATTTTCCGACGCTGGATGTATTTGAAGATGTCCAATTGGAACTACAAATTCAAAACCATACTTCGAAATTAATTAACAATCTGGTAGAAAGAAGACATAACTATGAGACCAATAGTGTAAGCAATGACGATCCTGTGATAAACGAAAATTGCTGTGGAATAAACCATGAATTAATCATGGGAAATAAATCCGATAGTGAAATAGGAGAAGACCACATTCGATCGTCCGAGATGTATCACCAGTTATCAAAATATGGAAAAAGTACCCAAAGAATTTTAATTAGAGGTGACTTAGAAAGAATGACAAATAATTTCGCCGTAACGGAAGCAGAACCAAATCGGCATGAAGTGCTGAGTAATATTACTACACATGGGTCTCCTGTACATACTGGTTCAATAAATGATCAAATAGGACTTAACAGAACAAATACTGTAATGACACGCCATAAATGCACTAATGCGTCCACAGAAGGTAAAATAGGATTAAATGACATAGATGTTATTAGAGGTACAAAAGAATCTGCAACTACAGGGATTTCATGCACGGAAAAATCGGACTCCATTGAAAATTGTCCTGTGGATGCTGCTGAGGCAAAGGCCAGTCCTTCCTTCTCGCATCTCAATGAGAGCTACACTTCTATGTGTTTGAAAGAATTTCAATCGAATGCTAATGTTAAATTTCATTCTGTGCAACGTAATAGCCATTTGAAAATGGCTTCGATTATCCACAAAGGAATGAAACAGTATAAATGTGATGTTTGTTAGAAAACGTTCAGACGAAGCGAGCATTTGCAGATGCATGTACTCACCCATACCGGTGACAAAACGCATGAATGCAAACTTTGCGGAAAGAAGTTCTCTTACAAAAGATGCTTAATTAGACATGCGGAAACTCATGAAGTAATAAAACAGTATAAATGTGATGTTTGTAGTAAAACGTTCAGACGAAAGGACACTTTGCAGAGGCATGCACTCACCCATACGGGTGAGAAACAATTTCAATGTGAAGTTTGTGGAAAATCATTCAGGCAAAAGGAGCATTTACAGAAACATATACGCATACATACGGGTGAGAAACAATTTCAATGTGAAGTTTGTGGAAAATCATTCAGGCAAAAGGAGCATTTACAGAAACATATACGCATACATACTGTTAACAAACTGCATGAATGCAAAATCTGTGGGAAAAAGTTCTTGGACAAAAGTAACTTACATAGTCATAGCAAAACTCATAAACCTAAATGAAAGATAACTCTAGATGAAAATATTTATTGGCGCATGCATGAAACTACATTTGTTCCTTTCGCGGCGATTTATTTCTACAAGTCCCTTTCATTTTATTTGTACCCTTAAAATTCATACCCTATTTATTTATATTTTGAATAAGATTGTTATGTTATGTGGCAAATATAAGTACAATGTTAGATCTTTTTATATTCTATTCGACTCAATTCTTTGACGTATTGTTCTCAAGATCATTGCTTTTAAGTGATGTAAATATTTTACTAATGACAATCATTTATTTTTAAAAGTAGATGAATAAAAACGTGTACGTAAGAAAGTTACTTATTGCTGTCTTTATTTCATATGGATTAAAAGATTATTGATGCAAATAAGAGAAATATCGATGGTATTCTCTGAAATATTGCAGGAATTGCTCTAATCGAATGAAATATGCTTTAAATCATAGTTCCTATAATTATTTGTATACTTGCGAAAATCATGTATTATTTATATCTGACTTGTACATTATATTTTTCAACGAATATTTTTTCGAAAGTCAATAAAATCATATCACTACGTAATTGTAACCTTCTCAGCAACCGTTGCTGTAATCCTGATTCTATATTACTCCATCTATCTGTAACTGCAATTTAATATAAGTGAAAATTTTGGCTCTTTGAAAATAACCCTCAAAAGACATGAAAATGTTTGGAAGTAAGGCTTGAATAATCATGGAGATAGTCGGCGTTTAACTTTTAAGCAATAAGCTATAAGTTATCCCTTTAAAAATTTATTATACTGCAAATTGCGATATAAAGTAAAGAAACTTAAAGCTCTTTCGAATCACTACATTAAACTCATACGGAGCCATCTATTTTTAAAGAGAAACTAAGGATTGAGCTCAGAATTGGAATTTTCCAGATTTGAGAATTGCATTTCGATATTACCTTAGCATAGTACAGTCATGAGAATTTATGGGAATATAATTGAAAATAATCGAAATATATTGCAGACACCTTAATGAAACAAAAAATTGCATTTTTTTATTATATACTTTATTATATTATTTTAATATACTTATATTTATATTCTTTTTCCAACATTTTTTAGGTGTTTAAATTCATGAGATTTATCATATTTATGTAAAGTAAACTGAAGCACACTTCCTACTTTGAGTGCAAAATAATACAAACGGTAGCTTTAAATTGAATCGGTAATTTCTTCTTGTCTTTTTATTTCGAAGATGAAATGTAAAAATACTGTTATGGCAGTTGAGAATAAGAGAAACACTCTCGTGACAAATGTATTAGATCTGGTTGATCCATTATGACAAAGATTTCAAATCTAATAGTTACACCATAGCAAATATTGTTTTTATCCTAAACAAATTCACAACTTACAGTGTCAATTTTTCTTATTTCATTTTTGTCCATTATTATTATCATTTTTTGTATCTCGGTAGAATAATCGGATATAACAAGATTCAGTACAGAACAATATATCCTAAAATGAATTTTGACTTTTACTCATTTTCAGATTTAAACTGCCGGATTGATTATTCCTAATCGTTTCAAAATTGGCATAAAAATTACCTTAATCTTTTATCAGACTTCACATAAAACCTTTGGGTCCGGATTTTTCAGGTATTTGTGTTAAGGAATTTATCAGAGAGTGAAGAAAACAGATCTTGTTACATATTATATTTAGCGTATATTATGAGAGTGTTTGGAATTCAGGTTTCGAAAAATCACTGTGGGGGTTGACATTTAACTTTTATGCACGAACTATAAGTTATCCCATAAAAAGGTTCTTATTCGAGAATTTGCGATATAGAGGGGAAGCAAAAAGTAAAGAAACTTAAAGCATTTTCGAATCAATACCTTAAACTAATACGGAGCCATCTGTTTTGAAAGAGAAACAGAGGAATGAGCTCAGAATTGGAAGTTACCAGATATGAGAATTTTGTTTCGAAATTACCTCAGTATAGTAAAGTCATGAGAAATTACAGGAATATAATAGAGAATAAAAGAAATATATTTCAGACATCACAATGGAAAGTAAATTGCATGTTTTTATTTCTGCATATTTATAATCTTTTTTGCATATTTTTTTAGCCGTTTTAATTCATGGTTTTTATCCAATTTATGTCCAGGTACCCTCAAACACACTTCCTACTTTTGACTGCAAAATGATGCAAACGGTAACTTTAAATTGAATCGGTAATTTTATTTTGGATTATTTTAGATTCAATATGAAATGTAAACAAACTGTTATAGCAGTTGAGAATAATGGAAATGCTATTAGCTTGTTTAAAGGTAAGCAAAATACTCTCGTAACAATAGTATTATATCTGGTTCTACTAGTATGACACAGATTTAGGGGTCTATTCTGGTACCCCCGGTTGGGTTGGGAGACGTCACTTTTCCCGGCCGTTAACAACGGAAAAAGTGACGTCTCCCTACCCAACCGGGGGTACCAGAATAGACCCCTTAGAATCTGATAGTTTAACCATATCTATCATTATTTTCGGCATAAAGAAAGTCACAAATAACTTATTCCATCACTTTTTCTTATTGTATTATGTCCATTAGTATTATTATTTTGTGTATCTCGGAAGGAAATTCATTAATGACAAGTTTCAGTACAGAACAATTTCTCCACGTTGAAAATGAATTTTGTTACTTTTACTAATTTTCAGATCTAAACAGCCGGATTTATTATTCCTAATGGTTTCAAAATTGATATAAAAATTACCCATATCTTTTATTACATCTCACATGAAATCTTTGTTACCTGATTATTCAGGCATTTGTGTTAAATAATTTATTTGGAAGCGAAGTTAAGAAAACAGTCAATAAGATCTTTCTACATATCATATTTACTTTTCATGAAAGAGTGAATTTAATTTTACACATTTAAAGCTGCAATTGAGTCATTAAAAGTTACGGCAAAACGGAGTTAGTGTGTTTGGATTGTCATAAGAGTTCCAACCCTCAAACAGGACATTTTGCGTTAATAATAGGTGGATAGAGGGAGATGCGAATAGAAACAATAAATTTCAGGATGTTGAGAATCATGTGGACCTTTGATCTCAAGAATCTACCTCAGAGAGCAATCAAAAGAACAAACATCGATCCGTACTGACTTAGTTAATAGAAATCACGCGTTTTCAAATGATACTGGTCTGTATAATAATTAATAAATGACTACTGTCAACTGACTTATTCGAGTCAAGGTGGCGCCGAAGGAAACACGCCTCATGGATTCGAGATCAGAAGAGTAAGCAATGGCGTTCCTGCTATTAAGGAAGACAGGAGTCGAATGAAACATGAACTAATTATGGTAAAGGCAACCGATTCTGCAATGACAATGGACAAGATTCGACGGGTCGAAATGAACCGCTAATCGTCAAAATATGGCGAAACTATGCAGGAATATGTAACGAAAAGTCAATTAAGCAAACCGTCTGGTAATTTCGCCATTAAGGCAGCAGAACCTTGCCAGCGTTTAATTCCCGGTGATGTTAGTGCAGTTAGACCTTTGCATGAGTCTGCTGCATACACTGATTTAGTAAGAAATCAAGTAAAACTTATCAGTAATAATATTCAAAGAATCTCGGGTGAATGCAACACTGAATCATAGCCTATCAATTTGCATCGAATTTCACTGATTTCCTCAGAAACCAAGAAGAATCGGCAGCGAAAGGAACTTCAAGACAGAGAAATCTGAGTTTTTCGGTGGATGTTCCATAAATTACGACCTTGCAGTTGTTGGCCCTTCCCCATTGCATTTCAATGAGAGCAATTTCCCTGTGTCTTCGATTGAATTTTGATCCCAGCATGATCTGAAACAGCAAAATAATGTACACTCCAGTGGAGCATCGTTCACTTGTGATATTTGTCCAAAAGGATTCACCCAAAACGATGAAATAAAGGAACATATGCTCACTCATAAGGGAGAAAAACCCTATAAATGATCCTTCCGAAATCATCTCAATTGACATGAGGACCCAGGCGGGTGATAGACCATATAATTATAAATTTTGTGAAAAATCAATCTTGTACAACTGTGGTTTACAGACACACTACCTCGTCATTCATACAGATGACAAACCGCATGTATGTGAAATCTACGGTAAGAAGTTCTCGGATGAAAACAATTTCACTAGGCATAAGGAAACTCATATATCCAAATGAAGGATGATGGCAGAAGAAAATCTTTACCAGGCCGAAAGTGAATGCACAGATGCACTATTCAGAGTGTTTTTATTTCAACAAGCTCTTTCTTTTCCGATTTTTATTAATACTCCAACAATTCATTCGTGTTTTATGAGCACTTGGATAAATAATGTTTTATGTCACATGACGAATATAAGTACAATGTTATTGACATTTTTTAATATAAAGTTAGATTAAATTCTTTGATGTTTTTCTCAGAATTTTTATTTGAAATTCTGTGTTTATGTTATAACAAATAACAATTTTGCTTTTTAAATCTAGATGAATGAAAACGTGTACGCTAGAATGTCATCTTTCTATTAGATCTAACGTCTCTAGAAATATGGTGCTAACTGAGAGAGAAATATAGATTTCAGTATATCTGCTCTGTTAAATTATAGGTATGTCTCTAATTTAAGAAAATATACATACATTTATTTTTTCTTTGGATTTTTTAAGTTGATAAAATATAAGTTATATTCTTATAACATGCAATATTTTGAAAGAAGATAAATAAAATTAAATCTTTTGGTAATGTAACATTTTTAGAAAGCGATTTCTTTGAACAGTACACACAGTATCTACAGTAGTCCACCAATCTCTAAATGCAGTAAGGTGTAATTTATTAGAATTTAGGGTCTTCATTCGCATCGCTCAGAAGTCATGGTCATATTTCTATGTTACTTTTAGATCTTAAAAGTGGGTTAGATAATTTACTTTCATACTCTACTTTGAAATTATCCTCCAACTGTTTGCTTCAAGAAAGATAATAAGATTTATATTTATACACGTGAGAGTGTGAGGATTGATTGAAAAATATTTTTATTAATTTGTTTCAATTCCAAAAAATAATATTTTTATAGTTTATGTTATATATAGTTTTTGCTTAATACGGTTTTTATAATAAGTCACCATGCTTCGAAGAGTTGAACGTAACTGTATATCAATTGATATTTGAGTAGGCACTGAATCGAATGAAACAAAAGATTTTTCGAATCGCTAATTTTAAACTTATACTGAATCATAATTTTGAATTAGAAATAGAAACACAGGAATGAACTTAAATTTGAAACTTTCATGATTTGTCAGTTTTACTTTGAGAGTTCCTCAGTTTAAAAAAAATTATGAGAAATTTCTGGAATCGGAACATATAGAATAAATGGCATATATTGTAGACAAGAGAATGAAAATTAAATAAAAATTGCATTTTTGTACATGTTAGCCTTTTAAATTCAGGCTTTTCGCCCTGTTTATATTTATGGAACTTATGCATACTTCCAAGTTTTGAAAGCCGAAAGATGTAAACTAGTGATTGAAAATAAATTACCGACAAAGTTTCGATTATTTTTTACAACAGAATTTTAATTTACTTTAATGATAGTTACGTATAAGGAAAATAATTTCTTTGTTGAAACTTTTCGGAGAATAATTGAAATAATTAATATTTAATACAATATGTTATGCTGAATAGTTTTCATGGAATTTTGAAAAATAAAAAATATGGTGATTAAATCTTGGAAAAAATTTGAAGAATAGTCTAAAATATCATTTTATGAATATCTTTAAATGAATAGCAGTTGATTATCTTTCAATAATAAAACTATTTTCAGGAAGGAAATATTTTAATTATATGAGACAAAATTTCAAACTGGAAAATGGAATAGATAAAATTCCCCAAATTATGCTTCGATAATAAAAGAGTGAATGTTATTTTACTACAAATATAATGTCAACAAATGATTTTAGATCAGCAGTTATGCATTTTTTGATCTCATGCAAAGACGGATAACAGATCTTTGTTGATGAACACGGATTATTAAATTCTTTCAGTAAAAACCAAAAATTTCTTATAAATTCATTGTTTCTTCATTATTGAATATAAAATCGTATTAATTCCTACATCTTTCACTCCTATCTCATTACATTTAATGTTTTTCAGGTAGTTTCTTGAAAAGAAAGCAGCAACATAACGCAAGTGGAAATACGATCAATTTAATGTTTTCTTTTTATTCGCGCGGGCTACAAAGATATCAAGGCGACTATCAAAGTCAAGTCGTATAAAATGTAAATATAATTTATATTAATAAATTTGTATGACATTTTAAAATTTAAAATCACTTAAATGTCCTTCAAAATCAGAATTACACCGTTATTTCATGACATATTTGGGATATTCTTTCATTCTTTTCAACAATGTGTTTTGCAACGTATTTCTTTATTTTTGAGGACCAGGGGTTCCTGGTTTTCTAGGTTTGAGTTCAAGAACCCCAGAGACCAATTTTTGATATAAAATTCGTACAAATGTCGGTAATTCATGTCGGTCTAATCCATGCTTACTCTGACATCGAAGGTCAAATGTCCTCGAGTTGTTGTGTCGTGGATGCCTTGCCGGGGATAGCTGGATCAGTCGATGTCCTATTTCTTTGCCCGCTATTTAAATTGCGAAATCTGTCCGTAACATATCCCTCGTTTTGCTTCAAAACTAGACATTAATGCAACTAAATATAATCTTTAGTTCTATCAGCGAAATCTTCTGTTTGCTAAAAACTGATCTGTAGATTACGGCTGACCTGATGTTAAATTGATGATTTTCCCTTTTACTGCGTCATTTTTATTTTGCTTTCGTTGAATTCGATACGCGTTTAAGAACTGAAATAATTAATTCGATTTTTCTTCGTCTCATTCAAATGCATTTGCACTTTCGCAACATCAGCCATTCCAAAGGACGCAAAAGCAATTTGGTGCAGAATTATTGTGCGCAATTTCTTTATAACATAACAAGGGTTTCATACAAGTATTGTAAACAGTTCTTTTTTAAGATCCATCGATTATCGATCCAGTGACTTGCAGAGATATTAGCTGAATTTCGGAGAAAGGACCATAAATGCTCTGATGACTGAAAAAGATAATATTTTTTTTTATTAATGTTTGAAAATCAAACTAATAACCGACGAAAACCTCAGCACACAGCTCCACGCTGCAGCGAATCTATAGTTGTAGTGCGATAGATATTATTAAATCCTAAATTTGTAATAACGTTTCCGCAGTTCGGCGATGTATTGTGTTTAATTTTCACTATTTTAGCGTTTAACTGCCTATAAATAACATTCATTTGGGATGAAAAGCACGTACTCTTAATTGTGAAAATCCTGTAATTAGATGTTTAATGATTGTCTTTTTATTGAGGCTTTTAAATTTTTAAGAGGTGTTTTAATAGAGAATTATAATTGTAATGCTGATGTATTGTTTATATTTTATGTTTGTGACTAGTTTATTTGTATGTTAGAAAATTATGCAAATTAATTGAAGTGAAGAAGAACAAAACAAATGATTTATATTCAATTTCTCAGATCACAGCATTTGATTTAAAACATAGAGAAGTGTTACAGGAATCAGCGGTTAATCATGAGTTTCTCACAGATTTTAAGAAAACATATTTCCCTCACGAAGAACATTGCTGTGAACGCGACTATTGCGTACTCTCCAGAATGAGTGCAATGAGTTCTAACTTCCGCTTTTTCACCAAGGAACAGGAAAATGTTCAAGGAATCTTCTTTCTGCCCAGCAAAAGCCGCCATCAAAAGACATTCTTTAAATCTGACTTTGGTAACGAGAACAACGTAAGGTGATCAGTTAACCTCAGGGACAATTTAAATCATATTCCAAGCATTAGTTTGGAAAAATACATATGGTTAAAGAAAGACAACAACACTACTTTGTATTTGAAGATAAATGAAATTCTGTGCATTGTTTTTCACATATTGTATTATCTAATACAAATAGTTTTTAGGAGCAATGCTATCATTAAGATACATCTAAATGGCATTGTATTTTTTTGCTATGCTAAATTAGAGGGATAATTTCAATTTTAAAAAAATACATCTCAATTTAAACTTTCTTGAACATATCAATCTAACGACTAGTATCTGGTAGCAATACGCCGTGCGTTCTTTTTTAATGTAATTAGTCGGTTTAGAAATAAAAAATGAAATTGATTTACTTAATATTCGTTAAAAAGATATTGCTTTAAACTAAAATCTGCATACTCTACTTATTTTTAGATGTCATTTTATTTAATCGAAAAAATATTTGCAAACGTCGCACACAGAAAATACTAAATTGTCATATTTATAATAATAATAGTTATAATTCTTAAAATTTAGCAAAATTAATTAATTAAATTTTAATTAAAATAAAATAGAAAACAATAATATATTTTGCATTAAATAGAAAGGCGCATATGCAGCCAAATCTAATATCTAGCCAAATCTAATCTAATAGAATTTTAAATTAAAAGAGAATAAATTAAAAGAAAACAATGATAAAATGAAAAATGATGAAAACAATAGACGTTTTTGCGTGCAAACGCAGCAGCAAAAAGTAATTGCTTCAACAGAAATTTTTTTTAAAGTACAACAAGAACTATAGAAAAACCAAAAGTTTACCAATACTTAGAACAATTTGTTAAGAAATTATTCAAAATAAAAAGGAACTAAAATGGCTCACTCATCAGAAACCACACGCCATTTTTAGTTCATTTTCAATGATTCAAAATGGAAATAAGCATTGCACTGTTTTAATCAAGCATAGCAATCATTCTTTAAATAGTTACTTTTAAAGATATTCTGATTAAAACGAAAAAAAATGATAGAAATGAAACCTTTTTCGCATCACTATCTGAATCTCTATTTAACATGTCTTTTTTAGGTAGATTCCTTATAGGAACTCTACCTATTGCAATGGTTCTCATGACACGACTTTCGGAAAATTTCTGCAGATCTTCATCGATCATGACCCCTAGAACCCAAAACC
>BGPR01015449.1:18768-36638 GCA_013235015.1 Araneus ventricosus
GTCTAAACACAATATTTTGGGTATCTAAATAATCCAAACAGTCTGTTTAAGAAACTGAACCTCAGTTTATTAACATTTAAATTTAATTTAAATTTTATGTACCAATTTAAAATAAAAATGTTAAAAATTGTTAAAATTTCAACATTTCTAACACCCAAAAAATTCTTTGGCGAAAATATGTACAAAACCGTGGTTCACTTTGTAGAACATAAAACAATACATATTCGGTAAATATTTTATATAAAAATATACAATAGTTCTTGAGATATAGTGCGCGCAATATTAAAAAAACACATTTTGAGATATAGCGCTTTAAAGATATGGCCATATTCAATGTTTACGTTGAATAGATGATACATTTTCCTTTATAACTATAATCATTATGGGAATTTTTTAACGAGAGTTGTTTTAAATTGTTCACAAAAGATAGGGAATTATTATGTTTTTGTTTTCATAAAATCGAAAATTTTCGAGGTTTAACAGTCATATGTCCCCTTAATCGGAAAACATGAAGAAATATTTTTTTCAGCACAAATAGCAGAGGAGAAAATATATTGAAACCTATTTAACAAAATCAGGCTTTATAAGTACTTTTATAAGCTTACAAAACAGTAGAATTTTTAAAAATAATTTTTTGCCTTTTAGTTTCTGATTAATAATTCAATATTATAAATATTATGGAATCATGAAATCTATTTCTTTTCAAATTCACTACCAGGTTTCCCTCCTGTTGTAGAATCACAATTTAATTCCAATAAACGATTAACTGAAAGCTTAGTTAAGAAAATACAGGCTGCCCTTTAAAATCGCTTACCACCCTTTTGACTACCGAATGGCTGAAGCTATCGTCATAAGAGTGGTGTCCAGGTACGGTAAAGTGACTATGCGCTACCGGATGAAACCACTTACAGAGCCACCTGGTGGAAAACGGTGGAGTTAATGTTATTATCTCTAAAACGGTACGAGAGAGAGGAAAAAAGTGAATTACAAAGTTGTAGAGAATCGTCGATTTAGTGCAAAAAGATACCTTGTGGGCGTAAATACTTAGAACAGAACGCGTAAAACACGTATTTGTTTGTTCGCGATTTCCTACACTGACACGTGACAAAACATTCTTAGAAAGAAAAAAACAACTAGTTATCACAAGATACCTGTAATTTTGATGTGTCACGTTGAGGGCTCGTTTTTCGTTCAAAAGATAATCTTTCCTCTTTTCGTTCAAGTTTCGTGACGTCACAGTTTCGGAAGCCGTAAACGAACAAATGCATTCTGTTTTCAGCATTCATGGCGATGGGGGTCTTTTTGTATTAAATCGATTATGCTTTACAACTTTTTAATTCACTTTTTTCCTCTATCTCGTACCGCTTTAGAGATAACGCCGCTAATTCTATTGTTTCCTACCAGGTGACGCTGTACGTGGTTTCATCCAGTAGCGCATAGTCACTAGCCATGCGCGCCATGCCTAGACACCACTCTTATGAAGATAGTTGCAGACATTCGGTAGTTAAAAGGGTGGTAAGGGACTTTAGTGTGCACCATGTATATAAAAATAGTGTACTGTCATCGAGAACACACAATTTTGTAAAATTTCTGAATGTAAGTACATTAGGAATGGTGCGAAAAATCAGTTAGAATATTGCAAGTTAACAAAAAAGAAACAAGAGAAATAAAAAGTATTATTTCAATTAGAATAAAAAAAAATCAATGAAGCTGCAATTAAACAGAAAATTTTTTTAATAGAAGTTATTCTTTCTTAAATAAGGATTTTTCAAAAATAATTAAAAATATACTTTTAATTGAAGGACGTTGTATGCAAGTACATTAGGAATGGTGCGAAAAATTAGTTAGAATATTGCAAGTTAACAAAAAAGAAACAGAACAAATAAAAAGTATTATTTCAATCAGAATAAAAAAAATATATAAATCTGTAATTAAACAGAAAATTTTTTTAACATAACTTATTCTTTCTTAAATAAGAATTTTTCAAAAATAACTAAAAATATACCTTTAATTGAAGGAAGTTGTATGCAAGTACATTAGGAATGGTGCGAAAAATTAGTTAGAATATTGCAAATTAACAAAAAAGAAACAGAACAAATAAAAAGTATTATTTAAATCAGAATTTTAAAAAATCAATGACTCTGCAATTAAACAGAAAATTTTTTTAACATAACTCATTCTTTCTTAAATAAGAATTTTTCAAAAATAACTAAAAATATACTTTTAATTGAAGGAAGTTGTTAGTGCATTTTGAAGCAGTTAAAAAAAACATCTCCAAGTGTAGTAGGGAAAAAAAAAACCTCCTTTTCACAATACGATAACAATGAAGCTTTGAAGTGGTTACTACCGCTGCGTATCTTTTGTTTATGACAGAGAGCTCCTATTCTTTGACACTACAGTTTTTTTCACTCGAAGCACACCTAAAGAGTTTTTATGCTTTAATTACGAATCTTTCTTCACTCTTTGTTATTACTGAGTAATCTTAAATCCAGCGGAGCGTTAAGCTGAAGCTGTGTTTTCTGGGCTGGAGAGTGATTAAAAATAAGTGAAAGCAAGAAATAAAATTCATACGAAAGAACAACACTGTAATGTCAATTTCATATAAAAATTTAGTTACTTATTTCTAGATAAGAACAGAAGGAAATGAAGTATGCTATTGATAATACTCAAAATGCGTTGTGGGAAATTTACAAAGACGATCATTTTAGAAGTAGATATGGATGCAAACATGTTTATTTGTCTGACAGAATAAGTTCCGACAAATAAACAAAACAGAATTTCACCAGATCATTGTTTTTTGGGCTATTTTTGTAATAAATTTCATGTTGTTAAATTTTGCAATTAAGTGTTTTTCGTCAGAATCCATAGTTTTCGATATATTTAAGAAAAACTGAGAAGTTCTCACTATGACCCCCTCTGTACCCCTCGCACCCCCACCTGCGGGGACTCTTACAATGTCATTCTGGTCACTACCTCCTGCAACTGTACCAAATTTCAAAACTACACCATTTATTTTTTCTATTTTTCATTCGTTAACTGGCTTAATAGTTGCAAAACTAACAACATTACAAGTCGTGCTCTTCACGACAGATATAATGACATATAGGACGCAATCTCAACTATAAACTTGTATTGTGGTGCCTTGTACCGCAGTTTCAACAACTGAGTACTTAAAGTAAGTATACAAATCCTTTGCCGTTCGAGGGTATACACTTTCGTATGTTATTACGACCTATCCTTAAAGTTTGTTCGAGGAATTTTGAATCACCCTGTCTGCATGTACAGTCAATTTGATGCATTAGAATAGCATGATATTAAGTCGGATTATGAGGAATTGGCCCAAGCCAGCAAACGCACTCGCCAAATCTGCATTCATCAGTAAATTGAGGACGTCTGATCCACACTAACAGATTTAACTTACACTAGGCTCATATACATAATGGGCTTCGGAACTGAAATTGAGGACGTCTGATCCACACCAAGAGATTTAGCTTAAACCAAGCTCATATACATGATGGGCTTCGGAACTGAAATTGAGGACGTCTGATCCACACCAAGAGATTTAACTCGCATCAGGCTCATATACATGATGGGCTTCGGAATTGAAATTAAAATGGAGAACCTTTCAACTCGAAGTCGAGAATGCCAGAAGAGATGAAGCTGCTTTGTGGCTGGGTCATTGTACTTCAAATATCAAAAACAAAATTCTAAATAACCATTATTGTTAGTTCGGAATTTAAACATTTAAGGATAGCCCTTTCATTCAACATTCAAACAGAACTGATACAATCATTTTATATTTTCAGGGCCGGATTTACATATTTCTACGATCTAGGCCGAAACATATTCTGCGTCGCCTCTCAGAAAAGTTAATATACGATTTTCAATTTAATTTACAATAATTAATCTTTGAAATATATAATAATTTAATGCAATCTTTATAATCTTTTAACCACATCAAATTTTTTATTCAAAATTAGAATACTTATGAAATAACACAACATTAGCACCTGGAAAAATACTTCATCGAATTTCTTGAAATCGTGTGAAATACCTCATAAAACTTCTTAGTTTGTGCTTTTGTCCCTGATTAGGCTTGAGGGGTCATTCAAGTGGACAAATCTTATGAAATCTGTTTCAATGCAAATGAGTGCAAGGGTAATATCCTCTAAAGAAGAAAAGATTTATCGTTCAATACATTTAACCCGCGAGAACGCGCGTTAGGTTTCGTATGCCCAGGGTCCTGTTTTTCTAAAAGGACGCGCAAAAAATTGCATTTACTTTAATAGGAAACATTTGCTGCACTAGTTTACAAAATATGAAATATTAATAAAATAATTTTCAGATGAATCTCTTCCGGGGAGCGCATTATATTTAAAAAAAACGATGAATACTTGCAATTCTAAGGTATTTATGAAAATGTTGGCTTTCCCATCCAAAACACCTGAATTCGCCTGTATATAATTATTAATGCATCATCTGTCTCATCGCTAAGCATTTCCAAGACTTTTGAACAGATTATACAACTTTTGCTTCACCAAAGTTGTTTGACGATGTTGTGTGTAAAAGTTCTCATACTTTTGTGAGGTTCTTTTTTATACCATTTGTTAATTCCACCTTTCTTACCGCTTAGTACACCATTTTTTAACTCCGGTCTTTTAAATAATCGGTGGACTCACAAATTTCCCATTCATTGTCTAATTCCTTTTCAGAATTCGACTTATGATCTCGAACTAACTCAACAGCAACAACTTCTCTACTTTATTCGTTAATTGATTATTAATTAGTTGAATTTCAGCTAAAAGCTTTTCTAATCTTTACATCTCATATTTGTAGTTCGAATAGCGATAAATTGTCGCGATCTATCTGTTCTCTTTAGCAATCCTACACAGAAACGCGAGCGCGCGCATCGCGCTTCGAAGGCCCGACCGTCTGTTTTCCAACATAACAAATGAGGGGAAATTCTTGAAGTACCTGTAAATGACCTTCAATGCAGCTGCTGTGTATCCTCAATTTTTTCGTTGAGGAGTTCATTTTCTATAATAAATTCTGGCCGATGCGCGTTTTCCTGGGTTAATGTAACAAATGTAAATTTCAAAAACATCATTTTATATGGCTTTTCCAAAATAATACTGAAAAGTTTGTAAAAATTTGGTTGTTATTTCTTCTGAATATGTGCCTCTGATTGCGGCGCTCTAAACATGGTCTAGGTTGGCCCTATGAGAAATCTGGCCCTGCATATTGTAGTACACATGGCAGTGTTTTAGGGTTCTATGTATAACTGTGACCCTTTGAAAATTTATATCAATATAATATAAAGGAATCTAACTTTTTTCTTATTTAAAATGTTTAACTTAATTAACATTATTTTATTATTTTCTCTATGACATGGTTGCATTACTTTTGTATATTATGAATATATCCTTTTTATCCGGAAAAATAAAATTCCATTCATAGCTAGAGCTCAGAAAATATTCCATATAAGGCGAAAATATTGAACTCAATTTTCTTATTCACAAGCGAAACAAGAAAAACTTTCACTCATATATTTCTTTTTTCTAGCAAGTAGCAAAACATAAGAAAGAATAGAATAATCTTATTCTTCGAAGCAATTCAAGTTCATAATAGCTTTCTGCAAAATGTTTTCCGAAGTTCTTTTGAAAACATGTTTAACTAATTTCATGGTACTTGTTTGGAAGTTCATATTTTCATTGAGTTTATTCCTTCTGTGTAGTTCATTCAATTTTTTAAAACAAGTAAACAATTTTATAATGAACTGCAGCGTAAAGATTTAATTTTCTATCACTTGCGAGACACGATTTTTATATACTTTATAACTCCCTGTTCAAACATGAAACTGTTGTGATTTCTAAATTCCGTGCACATTATATAAAGTTGTTCAAAATATTTTTACAAACAATGAAAGCCTGTTCAAACATCACACATTTTCATTTATTGTTCCAGAATATACTTATGAATATAGTTTAACTTATCGATGGAAGAGAATTACGTTTAATTTCTTATAAACTGCGTGTTTGTTTAAATGTTTTACCTGAAATCCAATTTTACAAAGGAAGAAATATTTCAATTTAAAATCCTTCCTACGAGAGGTATTTCAGTCATAGCAACATTAAGAAAACATTTAAAAAATCAATAACATTTCTTTTTATATAATATTTAAAACGCGGTTGTATGGAATATGTAATACGAATGTTTAAAATTATGGAATATCTAAAAAAATATATCAAATTTTAGTATGCCACATTACATATTTTTCGTAAATTGAATAATTATTTTTACAATTTTATAATTCTTTGCATTTAAAAAAATCATTTACAGGAAGTTCTATTCTCAAGAATATAGTGTGTGTCTTTGTTAATTATAAGAGGCATTTAAATTTTCCACGAACATTTTAGAGAATTAATGTTGTTTTTAAAGATATGTTTGAAAACGATTTTATAAGGATTACCCTTTTTATGATCAAACTAAAAAGCAACTTCTGACACTCAACAATAATTGATTTAATTTTATCAAACTTATTTTATCGAAAATTTGAGACCTCTCAACGTTTAAGTCCGTCTTTGTTGGTGAAATCTTTATGCTAGTGTGGTTTAAAATTTCGAAGAGAGATAATGGAAAAGGTGTGTTCCTTGCCCAAGAGTTTAATAATTTTACATGAAATGTAATTTTTAGTATTTTTTCAAAGCATTTTTTGAAATAAAAAATAAATTTAATAAAAAAATGTTTTATTAAAAAACATTTAATTGAGCACGAAAAGATTTTACATTTTAATTATTTTCTGCTATATAGTTTTTGATTGATTGCAGATTAAATTATTGCAAATTTGATGGAACCTTGAAATAATTTTTCCCTAAATTGCCTGCGAGGTGGCACCATTAAAATAGAATAAAAATTAATAACATTAATTGATAATTAAGGGCTGAATATTTTAAAATTTTTATAGGCATTAAAGAATATTTTTCGTTCTATTTTCTCGTTTTTTGGGGTTGTATTTTAAATGGATAACGTTGTTTAACCTATCATTGTAGAATTATAAAATCTGAACACTTAATAACATGCTTGATGATTTTCAGTGCCTCTGATGCTAACAGCACTTTTTACCAACTTCCCGAGCGTATGAAATCTGCTATTAACCTTCCGTCGGGCGCATGTAATCTACGAGACGAAGTACCCATTTTTTTTTGTACCCAAGTGTGTAAAATTATAAAATCTGAACACTTAATAACATGCTTGATGATTTTCAATGCCTCTGATGCTAACAGCACTTTTTACCAACTTCCCGAGCGTATGAAATCTGCTATTAACCTTCCGTCGGGCGCGTGTAATCTACGAGACGAAGTACCCATTTTTTTTGTACCCAAGTGCGGGTTTTACTGAGAAAGATGTAGGACCACTAGTAGCTTCCTGGATCCCTACCACTCACACTAGGGTGTCGTGGCTTTTTCTCTGGTGTTCTTCTGATGAACGTGACGGGCACGTTAATCTGGTTGATGAGTTGCGCCCGATTACGTTTGTATTTTTGAGGTACAATGTTTGTAGTACAATATTTCTTTTTAGATACCCGCAAAATTTAGTATACCTATGTTTCAGCCCCTAATTCAATGACATTGATCGTTATTTACAATATATTGTTTAAAAAATGTCGAATTATTTCATGCTTATAGGTTAAACAAGGTTATCCATTTAAAAAATCCCCCCAAAACGAGAAAATAGAACGAAAATTATTCATGTCGAATTATTTTTCAATTCCCAACGCAAACAGTTGTCATTGCTACTGTAACTTACGGAAAAACAAGCGTCAATTCCCTCTTGAATTCTTGGACATTTTCTTAGTTAAAATTGCAAGGAAATAGAAAAAACGGAAATATAGCTTTGTATGACAGAATAGTTCAGTGTGAAAAGACTTTCCTTAAGCCTAAGCAAAAATTTAACTTTAATCTCACGGATGAGTTGTGTCCGCCTAACGTGTTAGCATTTGTATTGCGCCCGAGCGAAGGTTAACCATCAAGGGAGCCATCTTCCTAATTAATGCGATAACTAATACTCATCAGCCCAAAGATTATTCTTAACCCTCTTACGATTCGCGTTGAAAAAAGGCAGAAGCGGATGGATACATTTTTGCAGAAAATTGATTTCACGCCCCATTACAAACAGCAATAAAACGAAATGTCATCTCTTGTCGATTTCGGTACTTAAACTGGCAAATGTATCAGGATGTCTTCATTATTCTTCGCAGTACAACATTATAACAATTATACATAAGTGTCATTTCTTTTCATAATTCGTTCCATTTACACTAGTGCAAAGCAACCTGATTAATTAAATGTAAATAGTAAATATTTAGTTAAATATTTCAAATAATCAAAAAAATTGTTATATTTTCAATATATAAATATATTAATCTAAAAATTAAAATTAAAATCAAATTTCAATATATTATAGAATATTACTACTATGAAATAGTAATAATCTATAATCAAATTATCTTTTGTATTTCATTTGTATGATTATTGATAAGGTAACTGGATTTTAATTTTAATTTTTAGATTAATATTTGTATATATTGAAAGTGTAACAATTTTTGATTATTTGAAATATTTAACTAAATTATAACTATTATACAGTTATAAAAATTCAGGACTTAATAACACGTTTCATTATTTTCAAAACATCGTAGATGAACGATGCTGAACACATTTCCGAACGTTTGGAAACTGCTATTAACCTTCAAGGAAGCCATCTTCCTAATTAATACGATAACTAATATTTATTAATTCGAATAATGCTTGAATACCTGACGATTCTTATTAAAAAATGCATTGGTTGCGTAACACATTTTTGCAGAAAATTGATTTCACGCCCCATTACAAACAGCAATAAAACGAAGAGCCACCTCGTGTCGGTTTCGGTACTTACAGCTGCAAAATACATTGGGATGTTCATCGTAGTATATCATTATAAAGTTGTAAGAATTCAACATTTAATAACACGTTTCATAATTTCCAAAGCTCCGTAGGCGAACGATACTTTTCACCAAACTTCCGAACATATGGAAACTGCTATTAACCTTCAAGGAAGCCATCTTCCTAATTAATACGATAACTAATACTCATTAGGCCGAATAATGCTCAAATCCCTGACGATCTTTATTGAAAAAAGGCAGAGAAATACATTTTTGCAGAAAATTGATTTCACGCCCCATTACAGACCGCAATAAAACGAAATGTCACGTCTTGTCTGTTTCGGTACTTACACCTGCAAAATACATTGGGATGTTCATCGTAGTACAGCATATCATTATAAAGTTGTAACATTTCAATATTTAATAACACGTGTCATAATTTCCAAAGCTCCTTAGGCGCTTTTAACTTTTCACCATACTTCCGAACGTATGGAAACTGCTATTAACCTTCAAGGAAGCCATCTTCCTAATTAATACGATAACTAATACTCATTAGTCCGAATAATGCTCAAATCCCTGACGATCTTTATTGAAAAAAGGCAGAGAAATACATTTTTGCAGAAAATTGATTTCACGCCCCATTACAGACCGCAATAAAACGGAACGCCACCTGTTGTCGGTCTCGGTACTTACACCCGCAAACGCATCGGGATCCCTTGTAAGTCTTGATTACCAGGTTATTACATTTTTGCAGGTTGATGCAGCTCGTTATGAAAGGAAAAAGTTTCTCTTTTCCCCTCGCTAAATAAATTCGTTTACTCTTAATTCGTTTCACGCTAAACTGATTCGCACGAGATCTTATTAGGTGTGTTACACGTGAAATTACTTTTTTTTCCTCTTTTTCGACATCAGACTTTGATAGGATGATCTAATTAGGAGATTGTAGTAATATATCGAGGAGTCTCTGAAATCTTCTCAGAGGAGCAGCTCGGGCCGTTTTAGAATGGATTAGGTTTGTGATGATGAGTTCCGAGAGGTTTGGTGGATTTTGTTTCTTAGGAATAAATTATTTGGTGTGGACCAAATGATAATATAGTCCTACTGAGATTGTTGAAATGGAACGGATTATAATTTTAAAGTTTGGTTTTTTTGGAATAGGATGAGAGGTATAATTTAGGAAAGAGTTAGAATTTTAACCTCCAAGAGTCCAAAAAATTTAAGCTTTTAGAAATATGGTTTTAAGTAGACAAATCATGCTTTTTGGTATGGAAACTGAACTTTGAAAGGAAATCTTAAGAAAATATTCAAGGGAAAATATCACGGGAAATATTAAAAAAATATCCAAATAATTGAGAATAATATATTTTTTGAACTGAATTTCAATACGGTAAATTCGATTAGGCCACTTAGAAAGTTAAGATTTGGTATAACTTGATAAAATTAGGTTATATCGTTATGGAATGGATAAAAATTGAGACGTTGCGGATGCGAAGAGCAAGGCAAGAAGTCATGGTTTTGAGAAAATACGAGTTTGAATTTTTTGCTCTCGGGTGAATTCGATAAAAGAAATAAACATTTCAGCTCTTTTTCCACTGAGATGTCTAAATTTTTGTAACGAATGAAATCTCTGTCAATTATTCTTAACTGAGCCAAGATAAAAGTTGAGTAATGAAAACAGCATTATTTCATAAATACATTACTGAAAAAGGATTTAAAAAATCGCAACTCACAAATTTTTTCTCTCAATCAACTAAAAAATCATCATTCTTTCCCGAATTAAATTACTGCCAGTTTAAAATTACCCTACATCTGTGTCTTCTGCGGAATGGAAGGATATTCGAGATCCGTTGTCATACATCCCATTGTTATGATCAAAGTACTCCACAGTCATTCTAGAAAATCAACCTTGAATTAGTTTCACGTCAAACGAAATCATTATCACCACGCATACCTCCGAACTTGGAGCCGGGGGGGGGGGGGGCCCGGGCGTTGGGGAGGGGTGGGCGAGGCTTTTTTTAAAACCCCCCCCCCAAAAAAAAAATACAAACTTAGAATTTGAATAACATAAGTTGAAAAACATATAATATTAACAGAACATTGACATGCCTAAAATAGAAGAAAAATTTAAAAAGCAGAAGAAAATGCTAAATGTTTAAAAGATGACAAAAACAAAAGTGAAATGTCTTTCCAGTAAATGATAATGAAGGATTCGTTATGAAATTTTCAATTAGGAGAACGGAAATAAAACATTTAAAAAAAAATAAAATCCATTAAATTCCTAAATTTCGCTCGAGAGATTGTTGTTTTTTTCTTGGGGTGCCTCCAGAGATCCTCATATATTGGTGCTGGTTTCTTGGGGTGACACCAGAGATCCTCATATATCGGTGCTGGTTTCTTGAGGTGATACAGAGGAAATAGAAAACGACTAAGTGGGTGACGGAAACTAAGGTAAATATCGTTTTGTTTAAAAGAAAGTTGAGGCCGCGATGGCCTGGTGGTAAAGTCTCGGCCTCAAAGTCGGAGGGTTCCAGGCTCGAGACCAGATTCTACCGAAGAGCCGCCGTGTGAGATTAACTTGCGCATGTTAAATCTGTCATGGCCATATGTTCTCCCGCTGTCGTGGCGCGGAAGTTCGGAGAGAGAAATGCCAGCTCAGGTGTCGTCCTCGGCATCTGACTGCGGTTCAAAATTACAAGGTTCGTCCCACAATATAGCCCTCGGTGTTGCTTCAAAACAGGACGTAAACATAACTAAAATAAAGTTATGAAATTTTATTAGCATTTTTGTTGAATATAATCCTTTTCATTACTTGTTTTCTTTTCTCCGATTTGGTGTTGCTTTGCGCGGTTTAGAATGTAGAAGAGAGGTTTTGTTGAGTTCGCTCTTCACATCCGCAGCTCTATCACTCTTAAAAGATAGGAGTGTTATTTTCAACCTTACTTTTATATTTGTAAAGACTGAATTCAACAGAAAAGCGCATCTACCTATTCACTAATGTCTGTGAAGTCAAGATATGGGAAAAAAGTCTTTCCTAATGTTGAGTTCGCTCTTTGTATATTCTCAACGCCTCAATTTCAACGTTTTTTATTGTTTCGGAATTGGTTAAAGTGTCTCATTTAAGAAAGCATTTGGAAATTTTAGATTTGGTATTGCTTTGATATTAAGTTATATAATTTAAGAATGAATTAGAATTTTGTTTAATATTATATTGGAATAGATTAGAGAGTTTGGGAATCGGGTAAAATTTTCAGTCCTTGATATTATTTTGGAGTGGATTAAGTGGTATCAATTTGAAATAACATTCAAGCAGAATTTTCATTAAATTTTTTAAACATTTTTTAAATATTATTTTGAGATAGAATAGATGGTGTTATTTCATAAAAGATTAGGAGTTATCATTTCGGAATGGAATAGGTTTCAAGGTTTGGTATTGTTCCGAAATAGGTTAGGTGGTATCATATGGAAATGGATTATAATATTAAGTTTCGGCGTGAATTTGAAACCTTTTATATGATATTTTTTGGAATTTACTAAAATTTCATAGTTTTGTATTATTTTGGAATAGATTAGGTGGCATCATTTTGGATTGGATTAAAGGAAGTGACATTAATAAGTGAGAGGTGAAGGGGTGGGTGCCAATCGTGAAGGGAGCCGTGTAGACACTATTTTAGACATTCTTATTTGACCTTGAAAGCGATATGACAAGGTATCGGCAAAAATTCTTATCACTGGGCGCAATATGTTCTCGTTACGTCTCTAGTTAAATATCTGAGGAAAAGATCGACTCTTAAAAAGCGATGTATAAAATGATAATATCTGACAAATGGTGTCACATTTGAGATGTTTTCTGGAATAGAATGTGATTTTTAGATTATGAGGAATTTTGGAACGGATTACAAGCAGTAGGGTAATGATGGGGTGTGCAAAAGGTATAGATAATCCCAGTGCCAATCATGGAGAAAGCCGTGAAGAAACTATATTAGCAATATTTATTTCATTTTAGAAGGATTAATACGACAAATAAATTAAAAAAGCGCAGAACCTCGAGCGTCATCTCTGCTTGTTGCGCCCTGGTTGAAGGCCAGAGAAAAGTTTAGACTTCGAAAATGATGCGTATCGAACGGAGGTCTGTATGATAAATATCTGCTTGTTGATGTAATATTTAAATATTTCTTTTTAATAAAATGAGGATTTAAGTTTATTGTTCGTATTGAAATGGAAGTCTGAGTATAACACTATATAGAATAGGGCTTTATATTAATTTGAGGAAAAGTTTATTTATGCTAAATAAGATTGGAAATCATATAAGTTATTTTAAATCATATATACTCTTCTGTTGGAGTTCTGTAAGTTCTGTTAAATATAATTATCAGTCTAGTATTAATTTGATATTACTTTGAAAAGTTACTGAGCGAAAATTACTGAAAGAAAGCTTTATATGTTCCAAACATATATTAATCCATAATAAATTGCCAGAAATTACTGTCATTTTAGATAGCTGCCTTGGATTGCATTAGGATTTGTAAGTTTTTGTATCGGTTTGGAATAGATTAGTTTTGTTGTAACGAATTTACTTAATTTTATTGTAATGGTTTTTTCGAATGACTGCAAGATGATTCGTTTATCATACAAATATATTGGATTTTATTTATGAAACGAACGAATAGTTTTACATGTTCAAAATATTACTGGATTATTATATTGGAAACTTGAACGAAAAGAAATGGTGATTTTAAGGATAATAAATAATCTAAACCACAAAAAAATTGGAAGAGAGATAATACAAGGAAACATTGAAAACCAGCGGGAGTAGTCTCCCCTAAACTTTCTCGTATACTTTCTAAGTGGAGATTCGTAGTGGAGATACTTTCTCTTTGTATACTTCGTATACGAGAAACTAAAACAAAAAAACAAACAAACCTGAAATCAAATATCTGTTGCCACATTTCAAAAAAATATTACTTTGAAGCAGGCGCGATAAAATAGGCAATGCAATGAATACTAAAGCGAAAATTCTGCTTTGGAATTGAATTCCCAAGAAAACAATTTATACTACCACAACCGTAACAATTGCAAAAGCGCGTGAATAAAAGATTTGCTGAAATAATGAGATCGGTTTCATTTACAACAATAAAAAATTGTTAACAATTGATGTTTGAAAACATTATTTATTGTTGTAAATAAAATTTACAACAATAACAGATTGCTACCAGTACTTTGCGCATGAGAATCGGATTAAAAGAAATTGAATATGCAATTTGAACGCCCCTTTTCGACGGATTTGGCCCAAACTTTTATACGGACCTACATTCGTGACGATAAAACTGTGTACCAAATTTTATCCATCTAGCTATTCAAGTTTTTGAGTTATAGCGTTCACATGACCCCGGACAACAGATAGACAGACTTCCCTTTGACGGATTTTGTCCAAAATTTGATGGAAACCTACAAATTATGTTTAAAGACCACATACCAAATTTCATCCCGGTATCTCTAATAGTTTTCGAGTTATCGTGTTCACAGACAGACACACACACAGACAGACACACACACAGACAGACATACAGACATAATTCCAAAATTGTGTTTTTCGGACTCAGGGAGGTCTAAAACGTGGAGATCCGTCAAAATCTCGAGTTCGAATTTTTCGACGATTACAATACTTTCTCTTTGTATACTTCGTATACGAGAAAGTAAAAATGAAATGAAGAAAACTCTTCATGTAAAGTTGCATCTCAATTACTAAATTTATTTGTAATGCAACTTTTACCTCCCTAATTTTAAAGAAAGACTTACATATTACGTTTGGTTTCAGGAAAACAATTAAATCTTTAGACCTTTCTAGAAGTGCCACAATATGGCGATTATGACGACGCAAAAATCGTTTAATAAGCCACTATAAGTATATTAACCTTTAAAAGGACCTGCCATTATCAAAATCTGCACTATAAAACTAATTCATCCTTTGAGACTAAACACTCCACTGCAAAACCGAGATTTTCCTCTAAGTCCGCAATTTTTCTGCACGGTTGAACACAAGCACCCTCTCTTGTACACGTGAGGACCCCGTTAATTACACTTAATTAAACTCAACCGGGCGCTAATTTTTATCAACATCCACCGCATATATAAGACCCGATAAATTAATCTGCTGCCTGAGAATAATGAGGGAAATTCCACAGGCCTTCCTTTAATAGAAAATTGTTAGTCCAAGACCCAGGTTCAAGCAGGAAAGTACCAGGGACACTAGGGCTTTAATTTCATGCCGAGATTGGCGTCCTGTGAGAATAATTAATAGGATCGCACCGCCACCCCGTTGGAGTGTTGGCGAATATATATAGGTGTCCTGTTACGTGGATGCTTTGGAATCAATACTTGCCAATGGGCGTTGATGGGTGTGTCATTGTGTAGGGTGTTTGTTGGGGCCAAACAGATGAGAGCGATAGTGTTTGTTTAATAAACGTGAAGATTGTCCTTTGGCTGGCTTTGTGTTCGGTCGCTGTGAATGGGGCAGTCTGTAAAAAGTCGAGGATATTTATTGGAAACATGGTTTCTGAATTGTCTGAAAGTTGTTTTTCGATAGATTGGGTTATAGTCTTCAAGTGTGCATGGCTAAGAGAATTGTTAATGGCAAGAAACGAGGTAAGAAGCGATTTGGTAGACAGATTCAAAGCGATGCTTCGATGCACTAGATGATGATATATTATTATTAAGATTACTTTTCTAATGACAGGGATCTTAATGAGAAAACTGGAAAGTTCTTTTCCTCTTTCTTATGTAATTTGAAGATAAAATGTGAAAGAACTTTTGTGCGAGTGTGGAGTTACCTATTTTTGATTTCCTTCCATGAGAACGTGGATAAGAAGTAGCCGTATAAGTAAGTGGGTTCTCACTTCTCCTGTGGATATAACAATGGGCATGTGGTCGCCGTATAAGTAAGTGGGTTCTCACTTCTCCTGGGGGTATAACAATGGGCATGTGATTGTGTTGACCACGTTCCGAATGACAGAGCGTACGGGAGGGATCTATGCAGAGGCTGATTATGACTGTTAGAGATGGCCATTAAGTAACAGGTCACGGTTCCCTTGTCGTCACTTCGGCGACTTGGTCATTCACTAACCCGAATGCTTAGGCCAATCGGGGGGTGGAGGGTGACTGTTCGTTGTGTATGGTTCATATACAGTGTGCCCGCGAAAGTCCGTTGTCACCCCAATAATTTCTAAACAGCAAGAGCTATAGTCATAAAAGTGGAGTCTAGGTATAGCAAAGTTGTCATGCACTACGCAAGTAAACCGCTTATAGCGCCACCTGGTGGAAAAATTCGAAAAGTTAGCGTTCTTATCTCAAAAACGATACAAAATAGAGGGAAAATGGCAATTACAAAGTTCTAGAATGTTAACGATTTAGTACAAAAAGACACCTTGTGCGCATTAATGCGAAGAACATAACGCTTAAAATATACATTTGTTTGTTCGCATTTTCCAAAATTGTGACATCACAAGACATGAACAAAAGGAGAAAAGGTTATTTTTCGGGGGGGGGATTACCCCATTATACTTTTCCTGTGGAATAACTCAAACAGCAAGTGTATGGACTCTTCCAACAACATTGCAGGACTTTCGATGACGTATTACTGTTACTTGCGCCACCTGTATGCTAAAACATGCACAAAGTGAAATTCAAACAATGGCTCAAATCTGTATTGTAGATGACGGAGAGTACTTTGAACACCGGGAATAAAGGTAGCTTTTGTGATAACAAATTGTTTTCGTTCTTTTTAACCCGTTTTGTGACGTCACAGTTACGGAAATCCCGAACAATAAAATGCGTAATTTAAGCGTTCTGTTCTTAGTATTAATATGCACAAGGTGTCTTTTTGTACTAAATCTATAAAGCTCTACAACTTTGTATTTGACATTTTTTCTCTATTTTGTACAGTTTTTGAGATAGGAACACTAACTCCAAATTTTGCCGCCAGGTGGCGCTGTAAGCAGTTTTCTTGCGTAGGTCATGGTAACTTTACTATACCTAGATCCCACTTTTGTGACTATAGCTCTTGCCGTTCAAAAATTATTGGCGTGACAATGGACTTTAGCGGGCGTACTGTATATCGGCGATTAAAACTGACAGAGTCTTGGCTTCAAGCCGTTAATCGATGGCCAGATTTCGTCCTCGTCAGATGATCATAGCACAAAATTACGGAACCATCTGAAAATAACCCTTGTATTGCTTCAAACCTAATGCGATGCTATTTGTTCATTTCAAAACTTCTTGGATAAATTGTAGAAAAAGAATATTGTTCTGAAACGTTGCAACATTCAAAATTGTTCCAAGAAATAAGAGCAGCTAAGACATAAATAACTATTGAATTCTGACTGAAGATTAGGCCTTTTCTTCAGATGAAGTTAAGTGTAATTCATATATTTTTTGAAAACTATTTATTATAAATGCTTTCTTCTTCAGACTCCACTTGTTAAAAAATTCACAAAATATTTCAAATTTCAAGTGCAATTTCGGAAATTTTTGCGAATTGTAATGGCGGTAATTTTCTTTTAAAAGTCTAATCAAGAAAGATATATATATGTTACAGTGAAAACCCGAATTAACTAGGGAAAACTCGTTCTAACTGAGAGCACTAGGGAAATCCGATTTCCCTACTTATTTCCGGTTTAAACGGTTGCTGTAACGGTACTGTGTTAAACAATATCCAAATAAAGTATTTTTTTTTTCAGTGATAGTAAAAAAGTGTTTGAGGAAAGAACCTAAATATAGTTAGATTTAAATTAGAACTTGTTATATAACATATTGTTGAAATAATACAATAATTTTGGATAGATACAAATAATATTATCTAACAAATCAGTCAAAACCAGAATCAAACGGGTTTTCCCTAACTCTGATAGTTGGAACGCATCTTTTCTAGTTGATTCGGGTTTTCCCTAGCTCT
>BGPR01015450.1:0-36633 GCA_013235015.1 Araneus ventricosus
TCAAAGGGGGTGGAAATGGTGGGGTGTGGAAATTTTCATTTTCCCATAATTTCTTTACAAATGAAAATAGAAAGAAAATTCAAATTAGGCAAATTATTGCCTTATCATAACGAACAATTTTTGAATTTGAACTTTTTCGATAGCTACAATTCCTTAGAAGTTATGAGCTGAAAAGTGATTTTCCCATCCTTCTTCTCCTCTCCCCCTAACTTAAAGTTCGTTTTAACCTAAGTATGTTACCCCTTGTTGGAAAGCTCTCGTCATTTGCAGTTTCTTCTACCCTCTTTCATTCTTGTAGCTCCAATACTTATGAGAATAGAGGGCAAAATGTTCTTTTCCTTATTATTAGTAGTAGAGAAGTATATGCATAACGCTTTGGCCCGTGTTATTTTGTAAACACGATAACCAGAGTAATTTTGATTATACTTTAACTGGCGACGCATATGTTGTAAGGACGGTGAAAATCTCGGCCGAGTTCACAGATGGGCTAACCAGCTGAAAGGGGGTGGAAATGGTGGGGGACTGAAAATTTCATATTCCCATACGATTCAAGATAGAAAGAAAATTCAAATTAGGCGAATTATTGCCTTATCACAACAAACAACTTTTGTATTGAAACTTTTTTGATAGCCACAATTTATTAGAAGCCATTTTCAATCCCTTCTCAACTTATCATTTCGCCATAGCTCTGTTACGACTAAAGATAGAAAAAAATTTTCAATTAAGCGAATTATCACCTTATGATAACGAACAACTTTTATGCTAAAAGTTTTTGTCTAAAATTGCTTATAAGTTATGAGCTGAAAAGCGATATTCAATACCCCCCCCCCTAATTTATCATTTCCCCATAGCTTCGTTAAGATTGAAGATAAAAAGAAAATTTCAATTAGGGGAATTATCACCTTATCATAACAAACTACTTTTATATTGAAAGTTTTTTGTCAGCAAGAATTACTTAGAAGTTATGAGTTTCCATCAACTGCATTCACTTTCACTCTTTATACGGTATAATATATAATTAATTTATGACTAATTAATTTATTAGTCATAAATAATCTTCATAATATATCTTTGTTAAATTTTGTTAATTATAACTGTTCATTGATATACCTGGCTTTGCTCCGGATTAAAATGCTTTCATGTTTAATATTTTCAATGTAAAAAATACTATTGTATAAATATTATAATTCACAAATTCCTTTTCTGATCTAAAACGCTTTCAATTAAAATGAGAATATCAATTGAACCAGACGATTTTTAAAAACATCCGTTTTCTTCATATGTTATTATTTGTTATATAGGTACTTCAAGTTTTGTTTACAATTACTAAAGTCAATGAAAGGTTTTAATGAATATTTTGAAACAATTAAATTAACTAGTTAATTATTCATTAATTTAAAGCGTGAAAATAAATCAATAGCTGGTCCCGATATAAATTGTTAAATCGTCTACTTTTAAAATTTTCTTTTAGCATTCTTCCTTCTGGAAACAGTTCTTCGTATTATTTTTGATCAACAAGAATATTGTTACGAATTCATTTTAAAATTAATTTTGAAAAAAATATTAAAATGAGAGAAACAAATTTATGGAAATGAAAGACATCGCGGAAAAACGCCTTGCTTAATTTTTAATTAAGGAGAATTTTAAGCATCTTTCAGGCTTTGAAAAGTTGAAGGTGACCTTTCTCTTTTCTTAAATAAAAAATTTGCTTGAAATCAGTCCAGTGATTTAGGAGGAGATATGGAACATACATACATAGCCACAGTGACTTTTATTTCAATTAATATAATTATAAGTTAAAGATTACTGGCATATAGTATGAGCCATGAAAAAGATTTTAGTGAAGTTTTATAACAATTAATTTTTAACTTCAATTAAGTAAATAGTTAATTTTAATTAATGAAATAATTTTAATAGTTAATTTCATAATAGGTTTTTTGACAGAATACTTTAATTTGATATTTAACTAAACATGGCGGGACCATGATTTGTTTAATAAATCAATATAAAGTAGCCAAAAACGATAGATATTTAATTAAGAGTTTCCTTTATCCTTTTCACTATTGAAAAATATCTCCTTAACTTTAAAACTGTTTGGGATTTTCTGCCTGAGTATTTGGTTTTAACCGTCGTTGGAGATTTAAATTTACTGTTCAAATTGGCTGCATTCATATCCTATGCTTTAAAAACACGTATTAAATTTGCCACACACAATGTTTAATAATTTTATTCCCTTTTATGTTAAGAATTTAGTGACTATTATCTCTGTAACCAGGGAGTTCTCTAAATGGGTCCATTTTAGTAGTATTTAAGTGTTTCCATGTCATGTGATTTTATCATATGACAAAGTAATGTTCGCACAATTATATTGTAACCTAGATTAAATAAATTAATTTTTAAATCTAGAGTCTTTCATCATTCGTGCCAAGAGTCAATTTCTTGTTACTGTTTCAGGTAGGCTGGCTTAATGTTATCTAGGAGATATTTGCACTGCTGAAATGTTTATTTCTTTATGACTCCTACCTGTTGAATGATTATGTGTTGAGATATAAAAAAATTGACCAATGTACCGACAGACAAATCTATCATAACTTTTTGGAATGAAAAATGGAATGATAAAACCTTGATATAGCAAAAAATTAAATGACATGAAAACAGAATCACAGCGTAAATAGTGCAATGTGTAGAAACAATAAAGTCATTGGCTATGTCTGTATTGATCAATATGTAATATTTCATGACTTTTGTAACATTAACGTAAAGGAATCTACCTTTGCCTTCAAGCTTGCCGAAAAGGGATTTTTTTTTAACAACACTCAGGCTGCCATATATAGGTTGTAAATTGATTTAATAAAAATTTCTGTAGGTATCCTATTTGCAACAACAGGAATTAGAGCAATTCAAGCACAATTTGTCTTCAAAATGTTTTGTGACATTCAGTCTTATTCTGAAGATTTTAGATGACAAAAGTGGGTATGTTGATTAAAGGCAACACTGAGCATTTAAGGGTTAATCTCTAGTAATATTGCTCTACAAAATTTATTTTCAGAGTGTTTTGTGGCATTCATCTTGAATGAAGGATGTTTCTACACAAGAGATATGCTTTGAAGGGAAGCCAATTGGTAAACATGGAGTTTAGGATGCGTACTATTTTCTTGCCAATTTTCTTTGGCGCAATTTTATTTGCCGTCGCCAAACACTGTTTAGGATGCTCAGTGAGTTTTTTATAGTTCTCCTCCGTATTCCATGCCTACGGCTTCTCAAAACGAGACATTGAGCACGCAATGCCTTCGACATTACAAGTGAGCACCGAGCAATTTTTTTTAGCTTTTAAAAACATCAGTGGCTTCGCTTTCAGCAAAGCGGGCCCCTCGTAGCTTCGCTTTTTCGTTGAGAAACGAAAGCCACAGGTAAAGCACGAACACGAAAAATACGACGTCTGAAGACAATGAAACGTAGCAAGGGAACTATTGTTTCCTAAAAGACATTCCTCGTTTGATATTTCGAAGCCTTAAACACAGAGAAAGAGAATCAACAAATTAAATGAACGAAAATCTTCAGAAGAGAAGCGAACGGTTATTGAAAAAAATCGGTTGGTAAATGATCAAGAATTCCAAACGAAGTATTATTCAAATTCGTACGCCGACCACCCAAATTGAAGAGAACAGACCGTGGACCAATGGAAATGAGGCGAAATTAAGGGCATGCGCCGCAGACCGGTAAACAAATCACTGTCGGCGACTGCGCAAACGACGCCGAAAATATTTTCAACTTGCATCGAAACCGAATGTTCTGACACTCTCTCTTTTGGCGACAAACAATTGACGAGGAAGCGAAGTGAGTACTCATCCTGAACTCCAGGTTAATCAGCCAATTTTTGTATCGTGACATTCCAATCCATTTATATTAGGAATTACATAAATTTGATTGGATCTACATTTGGAACTATAACTCTTAGTCTACAATTTCCACCCAGGTAGAAATCTTCATTGTGCTTTCAACGTGCAATTTGCCTTTTCTTTGGAAAAAATAATGTATCACAAAAGACAAAATTGTCACATTTTCTGATTTTTTTTCCATCCCAAAGTATGTGCCGAGATTGATGACAGGAATATGCATCCTCAAGTATCAATTCAAGATTTATGATCATAGTTTGGAATCGTCATGCTACATAAATATTTCTCGAAACATTTCTCATCAAAACAATCTTTTTGAATTATTTATGCTTGAGACGTTAAAGATGCATGGGAATCATCTATCCGCTTCGGTTCATGCTCTTAAACTATAGAAGAGTGTAAAAAGCCCCTGAAAAAATATGCATTCATACTCTTTCGGCTATTTATCAAAGCCTTTATTCAGCAGAGAGTTCTAACATTGTAAGGAAATGAGCTGTTTTAAGCCCGCTATGTTTATTACGTAACTGCGTATTAATCGATGAGATAAAATTGTTCATACGATTGAAATATTTCATACGATTAAAATATTTCATCAGTTATGAAACAAAATTCTTGCATGATTTCATAAACTTCCCATTATAATGTGTCGTTTGGAAGCTCCGTGATTGTTGTTGAAGAATGTATTTTGATATTACTGATGATGAAAATAATTAATGGTTTTTTCTCTGTTTTAATAATTTCTATAATTATGTATTTTTTTTAAAGAATAAGTTATTTCCAGTAAATTGTATAAAAATTTAGATAGGAATATAAATTTGTTTACATGATTTTATACAATAAATAAGTTTAACAAACAAAATTTTGAAAAACTAACTTTTATTAGTATAATAAAAGGAAGACGTTTTAGTGTTTTAATTATTTTATACGTTTTAATCTTAAATTTATATTTCATTGTTATTTGTATTATAGAATTTTGGAATTTTTTTCTCAGATTTATTACCATATTGCGTCACTGGTAGGGGATAAATATTCAATTTAATTAATGATTAGCTGATAAATAAGTTCTGAAAATATTAAAATAGTGTATTATCATCGAAAATGTACAAGCGCACAAAGTTTCTATCCTCCATCTCATCAGGAAGTGAGTGAAAAATTTATCACAAATTTCCATCTTTGCAAATATGAAACAAGCAGATTTAAATAAAAGCGTTTAAATACTATTACAAAATTCCATTCTTTACAAACGCGAAACAAATCAAGTCGGATAAATGTTTCTGACAGCTAATTTCATTCTAAAGATGTTTCAATCATGGAATTCTTAGAAAATTCAAGACCTAATACCAATAACAACTTTTTCTATTTCAGACGAAAATCTTTGGAAAAATACATTACATGAAAGGAAGAATTTTAACATATTTACTCTAAGTATGTGCTTGCGTATTAAATCTCTTGCAAATCTCCGAAAAGTAAATTTCGTTCTAAACTATCTTCAGTGACGGTATATTCATATTTTGTGAAATTTATACAAATTTAACCAGTTACAATAAATGCGCCTATTTTTAAAGTATGGAACATTTATATTTACTTATGAATCTGGTGCTTTTGTATCGAATTCATATATATGCTCCTCAAAAATGTTTTATATATAGTTTAGTTTTGATAAATCTTTTATTGTTAATTTTCTTTATGCATTTATTTCAATACCGAACGTTATTTCCATTGTACATTCTCTTTTCGCGCCAAGTTTGTAAGCGTTAGTTTATGTAAGAATATTTGATGAAAGTTTTACTTTTGAAATAAGACAAGCATTGATAAATACAGTAACAACAGATAATTATTTAGAAATACGCTGATACTTTCTTGTATAATTCTCAATGCACCATTAATATATAAGATTACGTTTTAACTCGCGTCTTTCCGGTGCGGAAAATAAAACATTTCAAGATATTATTTTATTGAAGTCATGTTTATTGAGATCAGTTCGACATAATGATTAAAAATATAATATATTTTTGGTAGAAAACAAAATTATTTTCTATTTTAAATTAATATAAATATCTAATAATGACAAAATTCCACAAAAAGTTAAACGAGTAATGCGGAGATAACTTTTCATTTCTTGAACAATAGAACGTTATGATTTTTTTTTCATTTACGAAATTTCATTAGAGTTTTATAATTATTTACAATCTTACGTATATATTTAATCGATTTAGTTTGTTAATATGAATTTAAAAGAAATATAAATGCACGAAATTTTCAGAATACTCAAATGGAAACAAATATTAGAGTATTTTCAAATATAAAATATCCTATGAGTTCATACAACGAAACAAGTGCATGTTATTCAACAGCTTTAGATTTTTACAAATACAAATAAAATTTGGTCGGTTGGTATCGTGTCATAAGGAAAACTAAAGCAATCCAATCATAGGAGTAACATTCTTAATAAATATTTCAATAGATATTTGCCACTTGTTTTCAGCTACATATTTACTTTTAAGCCTGGAATAGTAAAGTAAAAGGAAAATAAATCTGAGTTCTAATAAGAAAGATAAAATCCAACACCTTATGCTCAGGAAAAAATGAGGCAAACAGATGTTGATTCCGTCAAACACCTTCTGACACATGGATAAAAATTGACATTAACTATAACATACATAAACGACTATTCTCATTCTTATGTACGAATTTGATATATTATTTTGTGTAAAATGCTGATAGAAGTTATGGAAATGCAGCAGTAATAAACAGTTTCCACCGACGAGACGCTTGGGGAAATACAGAGTTTCGCTTTTTATTTAACTAATTTAATTCGACATTTTGCTTTTCATACTGTAAAATAAATTGAAACCTTTACAAATTTCTTTCAAAATGCGCTCATTTTTACATTATTTCTTGAAACATGTTTCGCCAAACGTATTTCTAATTCATTTTATCAGACATTCTATCTTGCAGCATTAATATTAAAATTACATCAAGAAGGTTTTTGCTTCAAAACATCTGCTTTTACCAAGCCTGTCCAATTTACATAAATATTGAACTTTAAGTTTTCATAATATGAGAGAAAAGAAGCCTTCATCTACGCTTTGATTTTCAAAAGAAGTAAAATTTAAGTATATTAATCAGTCCGATGGTCATTAATTAATATCTATTTTTAATTTCTATTTTGGACGCTGATAGAATGCGCCATTGATTCTCTTATATTTTAATTTTATTCATTTCTGCTGCTTTAGTTAAATTTTTAATCAACCTAAGGCTATATGGGTACTACATTTTGCTCTTCTAAAAGGTATATGAAGCATAAATGTGTACGGGACAATAACTCATATAATAACGTTGTTTTAAAAGTAAATAATCTTTCAACCTAATTATTTTGTTTTTATAAATTCATTTAAGAATTTGGATGAAGCGAACAAAATAATTAATATTTTTATGAAGCGAACCTAATAAAAGCTTCTTATGTTGAATAATTAAATAGGTAAATCTGATATTTAATTATTATCAGTGTTTTTCCATCTTTTATTTCATTTTTATGAACTGAAATTAAGCTTTTCTGGAAATAGGAGAAGGTTGAGGAAGAAATGTCTACCTATAGAATTGGGGCGATGAGTTTTAATCTGAGGCTGATCGTAATGCTTCTACTTTGGAAACTATAGAATTTATGTCGAAATTTATGACTGATAGTGAAATTAACTCTTTAATCCCGAATCGACTATTTTCTTCTAGCCCCTTTAAAACCGGTACTTTTTGGAAGGATACGACAAAAATTGGACTCTTCCAACACTCTCTCAACCTGGGTGGTCATTCACCCCACAACACCACCCCCTGCAGTAACCTTTCCTTAAGACGCACAGAAATAGGCTGTGGTGGGTCAGGATAATTAGACCCCTATCTCACTTATCTCCTAGGCGATCTCAGGAACTCCTCCCCCTTCTAAAGAAGCCAACCGCCTCAGACCGGCCTTCGTTGCTGTTAAAGCAAAATTTCTATACCGCCCCAGATCGCCTTGCTCGATGTAATAGGGTTAAAAGCCTTATAAAAGTCAATATCTCCAACGATTTAGCATAAAATGGCTCAATGCATACAACAATGAATTATTCAGAAACCTTAAAATTCCACCCGTAGGTAGACTTGAGTACATATATTACTGCAATTACTAAAAAGAAATAATTCAAAAACATTTTTTTTTAATTTTCCTACTCCAAGTCAGCTTACGGTAGAACTTTCATTCGTAAAATGTTAAGTATCAATTAATTTTAGTGGCGGCTCGTCCATTAGGGCTGCAGAGCTTCAGCACCCCTTAAAATTATTTTTTAAACTTGTATTTTTCGTTTTGAATCTTTTTTGCTTGCCTTTCCATTCTCAGAGTTCAATGACTTACAAAAATGAAAAAAAGTTATAATTTTTTTTAAAAAAAGGCATAAAATGAAACCAAACGAAGAGAGACGCAGGTCATAGCTGCAGAATAATCTACCCTCGCCGAAATCCGTTCGCTGAGCAGATAATCCGGAGTCAAAAAGCAACTCTTTCTTCCTTTAGCTTAGACTGGCTCTGGGCTGAAATTCAACACAGCTCTGGCTGGCACGGAGCCAACTGAAAGAAAGAAAGATGCTATTTTTAATATAGTTTTCTTTTTTTCCTCCCTCTAGCACAGATTGCCATCTCATTGGATGTTTATGAGTTTCGGTTCGTGTTGCGACTATAGATTCAAGCAAATAATACTATTCTAAAACTTTCAAATTTTTAGAGTATTTCAGCAAAAAATGAATTTAATATGTTTTAGCTTAAAAATAAATTTTCCGTATATGAGTTATTTAATATTCATTTTTGAAAATGTGTTATCGAGTGAACTGGGATAAGGAGGGTAGTGTATATGTGGAGCTTCGATTATTATTATTAATATTTTAGTCAAGGAATCGTCATATCAGCATTCACTTTAATTTTTATTAGTGAAACTAATAGAAAATGTCACATGCTGGTTATTTACTTCGTTTGAAAAGCAGAAAGTTTCACATCTGGATTTGGAATGAAAAAATTTGGCCTTCTTGGAGATAAAGTACCTTTCAAAATTGTATTCTCTTGATAAACATTTTTCTGCAGCCCTCCTAGTTCCTGAGCTCACGAGCCGCCACTGATTGTTTTACATCCGTATTAAATTATCTTTCGCTTCTTCACTTACAGTTATGATGGTGATAGAATATATTTCTGGGACTTAAATTAAGTTATTCGTGGACGTAGAGGTTCATTATAGATTCTATATTGGCTGTTCAGGCATAAAATCATATTTTCCCCCTTCCAGTCTGTAGCATTCGAAGGCAAGGCATGTGAAGCGTTGCCGAATTTGGATTCCTTTTCTTGACTTGTATGCTTGCTAATCAGCTATTGTAATGCCTATTGGCAGTGATGCAGTTATCCTTTTGTAGCGTATTCGTGTTGCTCACCGTTTTGTCTGTTGGTATTTGTGTTCTGGTTTCGCTTACAAAATAAATGTTCGTGCAATACTAACCGTACTAAATGAACAATGGATTAACATGAATGGATTGACATAACCATTAACATGAATCTGACGATATATTGGCTATAATATGCAATATTGATACTGATGTTTATTCGTTGTCTCTCTGACTTATTGAGGTATAATACATAATGTGCAAAATTCGACACTAGTAACGCTTCGAACGGACAGATAATAGTCCATGGACTTATCAGTCAGATAGCTTCTCTGAGGTTGGGATGTGTTCCATAGATCTAATTTTCTTCGTTCTAGTGCAATTTCGCTGTATAAGAAATATGCACACTGTATTTATAAATATTCATTATTTGTATATTATTTTCTCTGCTTGGGCAGTTTGTTAACTTTTTGTCTCACATATTATTTCATTTTTTATATCGATCTTTTAACCCTCTGATTCCTAAGACCATTGGAATAGAGGGATCTCAAAATAGGGAACGCCCAATTTCCTCTTTCAAATATCAGGGATATTCACATCCCCCTAAAATACCACGATGACAGCTACAACTGTCCGAATTTTAAGAAAATTCCCCTTTTCCCCCAACCCATTCTGGCGAACCACTCTAAAGAAGAAAGCCAGAGCGAATAAGAAATGAATCACACTTAAAGAAAGAAGGTGGAAATTTTGGAGTGACATTCGGACATTTCGGACGGCCATCGTCTTTTGTTTGAAGAGACGCTTGCAGCGTTCCCGTATCGATAGGGTTAATATATATCTTTCATATGGTTTTAGCACACATTTGCATCATTCCATAATTTATTAAATTTAACCAAATGCCATTTGATAACTTTTTGTGATTTTAATCCTGAGAATGTGTTGACTATTTTATTATAATTGAACTTGATGAATATTTGAATTAAAACAAATAATTTTGAAATTTTGACATAGATAAAAAATTTAGAAAGTATTTATATTTTTATTTCCGATTTTTTATCATAAAAAATCACGTTTCAGAGATTTTTTTAAATTTAGACACATAATCCAAGAAATGAGCTTAAAAACAATCAACTAGAAAATATAGGAGAAACAAATTTAAAAATATATTTAACTTATACTTTAAACAGAAAGAACAAAATTTAAACAATAAAATTTAGACAATGTTTAAGTAGCGCACAATTGCAGCAGCATACAAAAAACTAAAGCAAATCAAAATCATTCAAAGAAAGCAAAAAACTAAGAAATATACTCTGAGAGAATCGAATTAACCCTATGATTCCTAAGGCCATTGAAATAAAGGGACCTCAAAATATGGGAACGTCGGAGCTCCTCTATCAAACATAAAGGAAATTCACTTTCCCCCCTCAAAAACCACAATGACAGCTGGCATTGTCCGAATTGTAAAAAAACTCCCCTCTTCCTTAAATACATCTGGGCGAGCCACTCTAACGAAGAACGCACGAGCCGCGGGTGTGAAATTAATCACACTTAATGAAAGGGGGTGAAATTTCAGAGTGGCATTCGGACGCTTCGGACGGCTACCGTCTTTTGCTTGAAGGGACGTATGGGACGGTCCCGTATCTATAGAGTTTTAAACAAACCAGAAATCCATTCTAGTCCATTTTATCAAGAGTTAAGGACTATATTCGAAATTGATTCAAAATATTTGGGAAATTTTTCTTTAAGACGCTTGCAATACGGCAAATATAGCAACTTTTAGCCCGAAATTTCCCAACAAAAGACAAAGGAGATCAGTACCATCTAATAAGCATTATTTTAAAACAAAAAGGTAAACCAAACACAAACATAAAAACACTAATAAGATTGCTTTAAACATATTAGCCTAAAAAAATATTTAAATGTAATATAAGCGTTTAAAAATATTCCTTTATCTGTTCAATAAAGGACATGGCAGAAGTTAAAAGAAGTGTCATTTTAGAAGTAATAGGAATATATTGAATTAGTACAGTTTAAAATTTTCATATCTTAAGCATCAATGAAAAATGTTTGACATAAAAACCATTTGAAAGATTAAAATCCCCCAGAAGCATATTCATTTCTTGTTGGATGTTCATTTCAGTTCTGTTTCACCTAGAAATTGAAGTTTGGATTTGTGTGACCGCATTTTGCATGCACCCGAGCTGAAACTGCACATGTAATACAGTTTCTTCTTTCCGAATCCCATTTGGCCAAAATTCATGCTATAGCTGTCAAAGCGTGTTACGAAACAGAGAAAAGTGATTAGGAGTAAATCCAAGTCTTCCTTCTTTTCGACAAGTTAGGAAGAAAAGGGTTTTCTTGTAATTGAACTTCTAAACCAAATTTCTCAGAATATTTTCACTCAAGAGTTCCCCTCCCTTTTTGCGAGAAAAACATAACTTTTTTCTTTTAATACTTATTTACTAAACCGATCAGTTGAGCTCAGAACGCTTTAGAAACCAGGCTCACAACCTTGGACAGAATCTTGAAAGGTGTGGGGCTAGGAAAATAAATTGTTGAAAAGAAGATAAGAAAAATGTTCAAAAATTTGCAAAAATTTTACAAGTAACTTAAGTAAACGTAAACAAATTGTATTCCTTCTACAATTGATGCCTCCTCTGTGCGTATATCGCATTCTGTGTGTAGTAAAAAATTGAGAAAGATATTTTTAAAAATCCAATTACTTTTTAATACTTCCCGTTCGTATTTGAAAAATCTTTTAAAAAGCTATTAGTTTTTAAGGTAGAAATATAGAAATTCGGCACATTTTATTCAAAATCGGGAATTTCTTCCAACACTGACTAAGAATCAGAAACGGGATCTACCGTGCCCATCGAAGACGTCGGCTCGCTTTGTTCTACACTATATGAAGTTTAACAAAAGTTTTGATACACTTCAATTCCTAAAACTGAATTCTTTATCTAACTGCATTCTATTTAAATAGATTCATGTAAACAGGGTCTGTCTGGGAGGTAGTGAAATGTTGTTATCTATCAGGTCTGCAAAAATGAAGCCGTGTCAATTGATTATTTTTTCAAAAATGTAATTTTTTTTTCTAATGAAGGTTTGATGTTGTTAAGTGTAGTTGTGAAGTTTTCGAAGGTGAATGAGTTCGTCGTAGAAAGAGGAAAACAAGAATGAAATAAAAAAAAATCCGAACACAATATAAAATTTATGAGATGTAGTTATAAGTGAAATTAAAGCATCTATATATAAGGTAGAAATTCCTTTTTAAAAACAATTTAAAAATGATTTTAGATGTTATGATTATATAGAATGATTAATCTTATTATATTTATAGTTAGTCGATACTATACGAGGGCGTTTCCTCTATCTTCGTGGAAATTACAGAACAAATCAATTAATCACTACTGTAAAATGTGGTGCTATAACAAATATGGGAAATGTAGCGTTAAAATGTAACGCTACTTATATTTAAGCGCTTTTTCTACCCTAGCAAGGATATGTAAAAATAAAACTTTCTAGTTAACTCATATCCATTTATAATATGTTTCTTAAAATTCTAATCCTTTCGAAGCGAATCTTTCGATGAACACTGATCCTCGTACTTAATCATTAACTAGACAAAATGGTGTAATTTTAAATACAAATGTAGAAGTTTGCAATAGAAATTTACCTAAAGAGATTTAATAAACCATTCGAATGATATTAAGACTGTAATCTAGAGTCCTTGAAACGCTGAAAAATAACGGTTCGATAGAGTGTGTTTAACTACACACAGCTGTAACAAGAACCGCCTTTCCCAACACAAAATTTCTTACTTAATCTTTAATTGTTGTAATAAAACTGAAACTTTGATTATTAAAATAGTTTTGGAAATGCTGATTACTGAGAAAACTCTGGATAAGTGCAATATAATCTATTACAAATTATTAGTTTCAATAAAAATGAAAACTACATGTAATGTATTATAGAACTGTTGTTATTATGGGCCATTAAAATGATAAAATATGTTAAACTAATCATTTCAATACGAAGGCAAAATTGAACTGTAGAATTCTGCTATCATTTTGTTTTATGTAAATGTATAAAATTATTTCCTAAAGAGTTATCTAATTTTCTGTTTTCTTACCATTAGTCTACATAAAAAATAAGACAAAATTTTTATATTTCAATATAAAAGAAGCCTGTAGAATGGATGTGTGATATCCAAATTACTGATAAGATAACTACATAATTCGTCCTATTTAAGCGATGTGGGAAATTCTTCCTATTTATGTGATTTGTTAAATTATTCCTATTTAAGCGATGTGTTAAATTCTTCCTATTTATGTGATGTGTTAAATTATTCCTATTTAAGCGATGTGTTAAATTCTTCCTATTTAAGCGATGTGTTAAGGTACACCTTTTCTGTTTAGATATAATGTGACATCTAATCTTGCGTAACAAATACGGGGTAAAATGCAATTTGATTTAAGTTTATATAAAAAACATTAATTTTGTAGAAGTAATAAATATTAATAGTAATTGATTGCAAAGAGGCATCAAATAGAAATTTTAAGATTTCGGATATTGGCCACCAAAATTTTAATGATAGTAAAACAATACATGTTTACATGATTCTAGGTCGAAATTCTAACTTATGTTTTACTGGATCATGAATAAAAGTATACGCTCATGATTGCCGAAAATAATAAATAACACGAAAAAGACTTATTCTAGCACTGAAAAAAGAATATATTTCAGAGAGTGCAAAAATCTTACCAGCAATAGTTCCATAAATTAAAAAAATAGTGTCTTCTCTTAGCAAGTTGATTTGGAAATCAGCACTACAGTAAATTTGGAAAATGCACCGTGAAAAATAACCAAAACCTAACACGAATTATTGTCTGTATCTGACATATTTCAGAAATAATTCGAAAACAAGAGATTTGCCATTAATATTGATTAAATAATTTAACTACTTTTGGACTTATCTCAATTCTTAAGAAAAAATGTTAAGTCCTCAATATTAAAATCAGTTTAAATTTACATTGCATTATTAACAAATTAGCATAATGCAACAATAAGAGATTGCTATTCTAATATAGGATAATTTAAGCGACTTATAATGCGAAATTCTTTCATTATACTTCTCGGCATTAAAATTCAAATTTCATCATCAAGGCATTAATTTAGAAGGCAATAAAAACATCCACTAAGCTATTAAATTCCACTTACTGAAGGAGATGCTTTAAATTATCATATTTTCCAAATGGAGCTTAAATGGAACTATGTTAAAAATGGAGCTTGATTTGGCTTCCGCTACATGCTGAGATTGATTAATTGTCTATTTTACCATCATACTGGACAGAAACAAAATTCAGTTACATGAGACGGATTTCAACTTAAATTGGATTATATTACTTTCTCAAAAATAAAATTACAACTAAAAGTACTTTTAAGTATTCAAGATTATATAATTAAAATTATACGGTGTCAACAAAATAATATTCGTATTCATTATTCGTTGCTCAGATTTTTTTTGTATGCCCGCTGCTAGTAAACAATGTCAGAAGATATTTAAATTAGATTATTTTTTGGTGCATAAGGATTTGTTGGTCTTATAAATATCTTATTTTATCGTATAAGAGAGTTATATATAATGGACGAATTTTTTAATGTTTTGATAAAAACTTTTATAAATATTTTCATTTAGGGTAAGTCGCCACAAAGGGTTTTAATATATATATATATATATATATATATATATATATATATATATATATATATATATATATATATGATATATATATATATATATATATATATATATATACAGAAGAGAGAAGAGTATAAATCGCGCAAAATGAAAGAGTATAAAACGTGAGATGACGATTTTGCGATTTATACTCTATCTACCAGAGCGTTTTTGGAATTGCAGCTTTTAGTGCATTCTTTGTGTATGTGATATATTTATATATTTTTTTCCATCTGTTACCATTCGCATTTTTATCTTTACTCAGATATACTTTCAATTCGTTTTTTGATATCCTTTCGAATTTGATATGAATGTTTGCTATTTTACTTTATTGTTTTTCTATTATGTTTTGCCTCTTTTATATATTTATATATATGTATAAAAAGAGGAAGAAAGAGAGTGCAAATAGTAAAATAAAAAACTCAATTAAAGCAGAGTAACGTTTCTTCAGGGGATGAAGTTATTGTGAATTGCTAAAATATAAAAAGTTTGGCATTTTCTTGCAATATTTATATAGCAAGCAGAGTGTAAGCCCAATACCTAAAGTTAATTAGGAATTAAGCAAGAGTTTGGCGTTCTCCGGCGATATTTTTCAAAAATAAAATCTAACAAAAATTATTTTTAAACCTTATTGACGTTTAAAAAAATTAGATTTGCAGTGCGACAAATTTAATTTTCTTAAGATTTATTTCTTTAATTTTAAAATTTCTTTTAATTAATTTTATAGACATTATGTAATAATATTTTCATTATTGAAGCATAAGAATACATACGAAGAACTGGTGACAGAATACATGAACAGAATTCTGAAAGAATAATAAAAGACAATCAAAAATTTACATTAAATTTTATATAATAAAAATATTATTATTTAATTAATTGTCTATTTATTAAACATGGAAAAAATAAGCTTTAGTCATTTTTAAGTACCGTTTGGTTCAATTGATATCCTCATTTTACTTAAAAAAATGTTTCAGACGATAAAATGGTTTTGTGTGTAATAATATTTTATACAGAATAGTTTTAAAATTAAAAATATTAGACAAGAAAATGATTTAATACTGAGCAACTTCGGGTAGCTAGTTTAATATAAACATCGATAATTTTTAAGTGTTATCAAATATCAAGACATTTATGTTGCACATTTATGAAAATATCTTTAAATACTTTCATCTGAATTCGCATGCACAGAAAAACTGAAAAGAATAGTTAGTATGCCGCTTTATCTCGAATTTACGACTGCACAAGGGAGTCGACCTCACCACCTACTCCCTTCTTTATCCAGACCATCTTGTGCCATATGTGCCAGATAAAGAGGGAAAATGTGCTTGTAATTTTAATTATGCAGACTGATGAGACATAGGAAAACCCAAAATGATGTTGGATACAATGATATCAAATTTGGAGTTGATGTAGTATAAGCTGTGCGCAACCGTCAACGTGGCAAGAAATGTACAAATGCGACCAACGGTGATCTTCATCTTACAGAATATATCTGGTGTGAGTTCAGAAGTAATATCCGTTTCAAATGGTGTATCGTATCCCGGGCTAGTTTTGTTCAAATTTTGTTAATTGAAATTGCAAGCTTGCAATTTCAATTAACAAAATTGTTAAGGAAATAAACGGGAGGCTGTCTCTGCCAAACTGCCGCTGGGATTGAGGGGCGTAACTTTACATACCTTACTCAACTGTGAATTTCTGTGACTAAAGTAGCTCTATGTGACTAAACTCTATATTCTATACTGACTATTAGTCTAGTGTTACTATGCGACTCTACCTATGTAAAATTCTTCGTGATTTTCACCAACTTTGCAACTCGACTGTGACTACACCGTAATTACAAATTCTAAAATTATATTTGTAAACTTCAATGTCTACCTTTCTCTGTTAAATGAAACTAAAACCAACTCCTGCGTTTAACTTTAGAGCGAAATTCGACGTAATTCAACAATGCTTGAGTAATATTTCGGGCTATCGATGAATGAAATGCCTTAGTCTGCGTTTGCGCACAAAATCGTCAAAATGTTTCGTGATTTTCACCATCTTTGCAGCTCGTCTGTGACTAAACCGTAATTCCAAATTCTAAAATTCCTTTTGCAATCTTCAACGCCTACCTTTGTTTGTTAAATGAAACTAAAACCTACTTTCTATGTTATTTGCTTGCGGAGTTATAAGTGTTCAACTTTAGCTCGAAAAGCGTCATAATTTTTTCCTTTCCCGACACACCATTAGACCACTACGGAGAGACGTAAGTCTACGTCAAAAACTTTTTATGAATAAAAACTTCAGTTTGTTATGCCTTTCCTTAAGTCTAAGCAAAAATTTAATTTTTAATGTCACAGATGAATTGCGCCCGATCGTGCTATGTAGCATTTGTATTGCGCCCGATCGAATGTTAATTGTTAAGCCTTTTATTCGTGTGTTTGAGTGTGTGCAAGCGTACAGATATATATGCTTTAACATGCAGTTGTTTTTAAAATTTCAAAATATTAACTCTGCCTTAATTTTATTATTTGGTCTCTGAAGACATGGTATTTTAAATTTTCTCTAATGTTATAAGAATTTTAACCACACCTTATGCTGTTTATTGTATTTTATTTTATCTTGTATTTCCGATGCTTGTTGTGTTCAGTGCTTTTTCAGTGCACTTTTATTCTTTTTTTTATAAGTCTTGGAGTTGTTTTCCTGTTCTGTAGATTGTTTTTCTACCCTACCAGTCTGTCTGAGGCCTTATACCCCCTTGGGTGGGTTGGATAGGTATGGGTTTTAAATTATTTAAATATTCTTTGCGTTATCAAAAAATTAAGTAAAAATAAAAATTTTAATGTTTTCTTAAAATCCTTTCAGAAATTGTAAAAGTTAGAAATCTATATATTTAAAATAATTTGGTAAAACCTTCAGACAGTTCGTGAGCCCCAACCACTCGACGGATTTCGATAATTGTTATTTCGTATGAAAGCTTATGACGTCTAGATATATCAACAAGAGTCGCCTGCCCCCAAACACTCCCCATTTCCGAACTAAATCGAAAAATGTCATCAAGGGTCGTATGCCGCCCAGTACCCTTAATTTTCGAGAGGAAAAAGGAATATATTAACCGAAATAACGGAGATTTATTTACAAAATATAGTACCGTGTTCCTGAACCTCAAAGACTGGACTGATTTCGTCAAATTAATAAGTAATTTCTTTCAAATAACTAACGAATCAGAATGCTCCGCTTTCTTTTCGTAAGTTTAAAATAGTATTTTTCATTTGTATGCAGTTCTTTTGCATTTCATTCCAATTTAATTTAACTTTAATAGCAGACGATTTAGTTAGGACATATCTATAAATATTATTATCTTTGTTTTAATTAATATTTAATTTAAAATCAATAGCCAACGATTTTGTTTCCTTCTGAATTTATTTTTATTAGATTGGCAACAAGAAAATTAGTTGTTGTTATAAAAACCTTTACTGAATGCAGCGTTGTTAAATGAGAGAATGAAGTTGTTTCTGGAATAAAAAATTGAATTTTGCGATGACTTTTTGTTTTCTTCAATGATTTCAGCAGTTCCATTAAAATAGTGTGTCAAATATATTGTAAAGTACCTGTTGTAGGCAATGGAAACTGTTTATTAAGGCCCATATCATTCTGTATTTATGGATCTGAAGACTTTCATGCCAAAATTCGTGAGAAAGTTGTACGAAAAATTACAACTATGTGAGGTTTATTGAAAGATTTTACAATTTTAAAGGAATCTGTTGTCTACAAAGAATACGAAATCTACTATGGTTTCATGGTCTGTTCCATTGATCTTCATGTAGTATTTAAAATTGAAAAATGTAATGTCTGAGAGCTTCGAAGCAGCGAGGTGGCAGGGGCTGCGCTGAGCAAAGTGGGTGCTTGCATCGAACCATCTCGGATTGCAGCTTGAGCGACTAGTAGTTAATAAAGCTGCGTCTCCTGAAGAAAACTCTCACAAGCGCACTAAATATTTTTCCAAGATAACTTTCTAGGTTTAGAGTGATTTGGGGAGCTAAGAGAATGGATTGCTGATTCTTGTATCATCCGACAATAATGACATTTCAAATGTATTTCTAAACCAGCTTCCATCCAATTTGAAAGCAGAATGTTAATATAATGAATGAAGTCATGTCTGGGATCTTTCTTTAACCCTCTGACACCGAGCGAGGCGGTCCCGGGCGGTCCAAAAATTTCCATTTAACAGCGAAGAAGGCCGGTCTGAGGCGAATGACTTCTTTTGAGGGGAGGGGAGGTTCTGAGATCGCTTAGGAGATAAGAGCGGTAGGGGGTCCAATTATCCTTGCAAACCGGAGCCCATTTCCGTTCGCCTTAAGGGAGGTTATAGCAGGGGTGGGATGGTGGGGTAAATGACTACCCATCTTGGGAGAGCCCAATTTATGTCGTTTCCTCCCAAAAGGCCCGGCTTTAAAGGAGCTAGAAGAAAAAAGTCGCCTCGGGTTTAAAGAGTTAAAGAAGTTCATGTTTTATTATTCTTTTGTATTTAAAATAAATGTTTAGAAATTCATAGCATTCCTTTAGTTAAAATTTTTTGGATAGTTAAATTCGTTCTCCCATTCGCTTATGGTATAGTATCAAAGAGTGGCGTATCGTATCCCAGGCCCTTGTAAAAATTAGACATCTCTAGAAGAGTAGAGTTATCTAATTTTTACATGGAGAAATTGAAATCTCATACAAATTTAAATATACGGATAATTTTAGAGTAAAAAACATTAAAGTGTAAGCGCAATTCTGAAGAGCAAAATATTATGAAAATCTTACGGTCGGGCTTTATAATTAGTAGAAGAGTACTATTTGACGTAATCAGAGTGGAAACCGGAATAATTGGATAAGAGTAATTGATTTTTAACAATTGCTAAATTAGGAAAATGGTGGGATAAATTCAATTTATATACCATATTTCATTTAATTTGTAAGTTTTATTACAGAATTTGTCTCTGAGTAGTTTATATCAACTTAAGAATAGAAATGAAAAGTTTATATAAATCTTAATTAATGGGAAAACTGTTGATATATGCTTACTGTTATCATCAGAAAACATATCTATAACAATATCAATTAATACATCGGAAATAAATGCTGATAACTGTAATCTACCTCTTAAGAGCCTATCTTCGTAGAAAAGAATTAACGAAACGTTACCTACCGTGACACCTACTGGCGCAACATCGCTTTTTATTTTTCTTATTAGAAATCCATAAAAGTGTGGAATTTTGAAGATAAAAGCAAATTTGCTGTTACAAATCAGCATTGAAATTATCAACAAATCTTGTTTAATTATAACCCTCTAATTGGAAATTGTATTTCACTGTTGAGATAATTATGCATTATTTAACCCTCTCACGCCGAGCGAGGCGGCCTAAAATTTCCCTTTAACAGCGATGAAGGCCGGTCTGAGGCGGTTGGCGTGTTTTGAGGTGCGGTGAGGTTCTGAGATCGCTTAGGAGATAAACGGGTAGGGAGGTCCAATTATCCATGCGAAACATAACCCATTTCAGTACGCCTTAAGGGAAGGTTATAGCAGGGGGTGGGGTAAATGATCATCTATGTTGGGAGAGTCCAATTCATGTCCCATCCTCCCAAAAAGTCCCGGTTTTAAAGGAGATAGAAGAAAAAAGTAACCTCTGTATTAAAGAGTTAAATTGAAGTACATAGTATGCCTTAGTGTTTGAGCGTAAATAAACCTGAATCCATTTACTATATTTGAATCTAAACTATTCCTTTGCAATTCTAACTATTACGAACTAATTATTGAAAGAAGTTAATGAAAAGTAATTATTCAATTATAAGATTTAAGCTACATAAACATACCAAGGATGAGCTTTAAACGCTTGTGTGAGAAACGAATAAACCTTCTTTGTTCATATTGTAAAGACTTCTATTCACATATTTGCTTTAATTCAATTGCAATTTCAAACGATAATTTGTTGGTCCAGAACAGCTTATATTATTTTAGTACAATATTATTGTACTAAAAGTTACTAAAGCCTCCCAGCACTCGAGCGCTACTTCGTAATATAAAAGATGAAATATTTTCTTTTTTTAGAAATAAAAATATTTTATAGTGACTGAAATTGTGTGTATTCACGACATTAGAATTTAAAACTAGAATTGTTACATAATAAATAAAATTAATTGACAACAAATGAGCTACTACTCAAAACATGTCTGTATTGTATTGCATATAATATCAGAAAAGAGTTATGGAATTTGAGGAAATTGTATTAAAAAAAATATTTTTATTCATTTAAAGCAAATTGCGAGAAGAGAAAGCAATTTTTCTCAAAATTATGGGACAGACTATAATCATTTAAATCAATAATTCATTCACATACACTCTAAAAATAAAGAACACCAACGAAGATGATTATGTACAGAGTGTGATCACCTGTACTAATAATGTATTTACAAGCATTTGAATAAAGAAAGAAAATCAAGAAAAGAATTTATGGACATTCTAATTAGATCAATTATTTAAATGGATAATAAAAATCTTTGCGCGACTGTCAGCGTATGTGTTGGAAAATTTGACACCCAAAATTAAAATTGTCTGATATTTCAAACAGACATTCGTGAACTACAATTTCTCTGAGAGGTTTTGTAAAGCAAGATTCTAATGAATACGAATACGAGAATAAATACGAGGGAATTGAAGTTAGTAATGCAACTGCTGCCTGGCTCAAATGAAATTTAACTCTTACGAAGGGAACGTCCCAAACGTCTTTACAAGCAAACGACTTTGGCCGTCCGAATATCCCTGTGAAGTTTCCACCCCCTTTCGTTGTGATTGATTTTACACCTGCAATGCACACTTTCTTCGTTAGAATGGATCGTCCAGAAAGTTTGTGGAATAGAGGAGTTTTCTTAGAATTCGGAGAGTGCCAGCTGTCATTGCGAGTTTTGAGGGGGGAGTGAATTCTGGTTATCTTTGAAAGAGGAACTCAGGCGTGCCCGTATTTTGAGGTCCCTATATTCCAATGATCTTAGGAATCAGAGGGTTAAAAATGGCTACTGATACAATATCTGTACTGATTGTAAGGAACAGGTTGTTACTAGTAAGCTAAGTCAAACGAAAACCAAAATTTCCAAAAATGAATGAATGGCTTCTTTACTCCATATAGAGTAGCAAGAATATTAAAGATCCATTTTCAGAAGTTAATCAGATTCTCAAGGTCTTATGCACTTACAGAATTTTATAGTTTGAGAATTTTTACAATGTTATTATCTATTATATTTGCTCTCGCCCTTATTAAGTAAAATATTTAAACCAAAATGACTGCAGTACAAAGATTTTATAAAAAAATGTGAAATTCTGATATTTATTATAAAATTCCAGAACACAGAAAAGAATATATATATATATATATATATATATATATATATATTTGGTTAATCCAGACTAATCCAGAAACGTGGTCCCGTTTCAAAACTTTGAAATACCCCTCTGAAATTATAACATTTGACGGGAATATAATAAAATGAATTTTGTGTGAATTGTTTCAATCTTCTAATGCCTAATCAAAACTCAAAATTTTATCTGTGAAGTAGTATCTGTATATGAAAGTTTGAATAAAAAGGATTTACTTTCCATCTTATTTAAAGCTACGATCAAGAGCCCTAAGAAGTATCAACATATAGGATCGAAAGCAAACAAATGTCTTGTATAGAAGTCCAAAAAATAATACTTTTTCACAATCAAATCGCAGTAAGAATATCTTGTAACATTATGTTCTTCGGAGATCAAATAGATCCGTGGAGATCCATTTGATCGCTATGGGCAGTCTATATACTGTTGTTGAAACATGAAGTCCCAATCGTATGAATAAAGTCAACTTATTTTATTTTAAAAATACTGCATAAAATAAAAATGTATGTTCACTATTTTTCTCTCTTTAAAAGCGGCTTTCGATTGTAAGACCTTAGGTTATAAAATGAACAACAGAAATATCTTTATTTTCCGTGGGACATTAGGGATTTAGCAAAACTTACGTCTGAATTATTTTCTAAATTTTTTGGGACTCAGATTTACTATCTCGATTTTTGAAAGTTTAAGATATTCTTACATTAAAGTATTATCACCTGAGCAGAAGAAACGACAACATAAAGCTAATATAACCAACCTATTGCAAGATGTCCTTTATTAACTCTCTAACCAAGCGCAGCATTGCATTTATATAACGTGTAACAATCGAAATTATGTAACCATTACCATCATCGATTGAAAGGAAATGATAATAGAAAATATCTAGTTTTAAATTGTTCTGATAATTGATAAAATGTGTTGCCATCTTCATGATGAAGCACATAACTTCAAGAAGAATATAATGTTTCGGTAAATCATACTGAAACTTCTACCATTACGTTAACTTTCATGAAGACCGATCCACACAAATCACAAGTTCGCGCACTTTGATTGCTGAAAAATAGGTCGCTTTACACCGTCAAATACAGAAAATTTCTATTAATGGTTCATAAATTCATCCATCAACTTTGGGAGAAGCAGTAAGCAAGTTTCCTTCATAGGAGAAATTTAAGTTAAATGTTTCGATATCCATTACTCGCCGAGATTTTTTCATGAGAACTCAGATTGTTTGTAATGAAACAGGTATCTTACATATTGGTTTAATAGTGAAAATGATATAAATTTTAGATTATTAGATTAGAGAAAACAGAAAAAAAATCTTTATTGCAACTTCTTTGCAAACAATTAGCTTTATTAAAAAATATATAATATTTAGATGCGCATGAATACATCTGGTAAAATATAGACAGTATCTTATAAAATTTTGAGAATTGATTTGATATTTTAGGCAATATAATCGATAAATCTTTGAGATATCGATATGAGACAGTTGTAGTGAAAGCAAATTGAATTAATAATCAGTCTTTCAGTGATTATTCTCCCTTGATATTCAATAAGGGAATTTCTGAATTAAGCAACTTATTCTGCTTCATCATAAAACAAATATTAAGTCATTACTACCGATAATAGAACAATGAATAATTAGCTAACTGGAATGGACGCATTGGAACGGAATTTTATGTTCGAACGTTTTACGTTCCTTATAGTTTCCCTATAGTTTACGTTATAGATGAAAATTCCTGTTTTATCACGGCCAAGTAAATTAAGTAAAAAAATTTTTAGAATGATTTGGTAAAATTTAGACACACATAACTTGATCATTGGTTTTTAGCTTGCAATGTATTCCTTGAAGAACTGGCATATTTGTTAACTGTTTAGTTAATTATGAAAACAGAAAAAGGACAGAAAGTACATAAAAGTTGAATAAATTAAAATTTCACAATATCAAGAATATGCCACACGGGGGAGCAAATATAATTAAAGTCAAATTTCTAAGAGAAATTTGCAGTTTATTTTCTTTTTAATATAAAAATATTCCTTTGAAACTTCTACTTTTTCTACCTCTTAATTGTCATGGATTAATTTTATAACAATAGTAAAATAGCTATTTGTACGTTACTATGTAAGGTTCATCTATATATTTAAAATAATTTGGTGAAAAAACCTTCACCGAGTCCGCTAGCCTCAAGCACTCGAACTATTTTGAAAACTGTGTTTTCATTTGAAAGGTTATGACGTCTAGACATGTCGTCAAGGGTCGTCTGCTCCCCTTCTTTTCCAAACGAAATCGAAAAAACTCTTTCCCACTGTATTTTCTCTATGGAGAAAAATCTTCCGTCAGTTCGCCAGCAACAACCACCCGACGGATATCTACAATAGTTTTCTTAATTGAAAGGTTATGACGTATAGATATGTTATTATGGGTCGTCAGCCCCACCATTTTTGAACGAAATAGAAAAAAAAACACTTCTAAACTATACATTCTCTACAAGTTTTTTCGATTTCGTTCAAAAATGGGAATGGTGGAAGGCAGACGACCTTTGATAACATATCTAGACGTCATAAGCTTTCATATGAAATACAAATTGTCGAAACCCGTCGGGTGGTTGTTTCTAGCGAACTGTCCAAAGGTGAATGGAGAATATACAGTAGAAAAGAGTGTTTTCTGTTTCTTTCGAAAATGGTGGGTGGTGGAGGACAAGCGACCCTTGACGACATATCTAGAAATCGTAATCTTTCATATGAAACAAAATCTGTCGAAATTGGGTAGGTGGTTGAAGCTCGGGAATCTCTGAGGGTTTTACCATAATATATAAAATATATAGATCCCAACATTTCCATCACAATGGCGTGTCAAAAATATTGTAAAATAGCTATTGGAGGTGATGGAAACTGCTTAGTTAGGCGGTTTCATTCTGTATTTATGGATCGACTTTTACGCCGAAGTTCTTAACGATTTATACAAAACATTACAGCTATATGTAGTTTATTGAAAGATTTTACAATTTTAAAGGAATTTATTGTTTACAAAGAATATGAAATCTACTGAGGTTTTATGGTCTGTTCTACTGATCTTCATGCTGAACTGGAAAAGTAGTGGCTTAGAGCCTCGAAGCTGCGAGGTGGCAGGGGTGCTGAGCCAAGTGGGTGCTGGCCGCGTACCCGCCTGGAGGTCGCCGAGAGCTACCAGTTAATAATTATAAAAGACGTATCACAAAAGCATATAAACAGTGAAATTTTTGTGCTATATAGTTAAACACAGACATCGATAACTTTATTTTGAGATTTCAGACAAATTTCTTATCTGTTTCAAAGATTTATCTGAATTTTGAAAAGGACAAGTAGTTCTTTTATTACCTTTTATGGAAAAAATGGTGATTACTCTAAAAAATGTCCCGCATTTCACAGAAGATAGGAAAAAGGAATGGTATATCCAAATGTAAATGCTTCCTTAATATAGTTGTCACTTAAGCAAGTTTCTCAATCATTAGGTGGAACACTTTTTAAGGACACAGGACATATTTATATTAAAGAAAGGTAAGAAACCCATTAACACCCAGTGTCCTATTTATAAGACAGATAAATTTAACTTCCGTGTCCAAACCAAATGTATCAATTGCTTCTTTTTTAGTTTTTCTAATAAGTCTAACTTTCCCTAACTGCAAAAATAATTTGAATGGTGGTTATACATCACCAGATTTTTAAGTTAAAAAGTCGTCATTTTGAATATTTTCATTTTCCATTAATTCATTTTTGAGTTATTGCAAGAAATTAGAAAGTAATCTTCATTTTTAGGAATTTTGCAGTTGTTTAATAATGTTTAATATTCGTGTAAAAATAAGTTTTTAAAATTGATCTTCTACCGAATTTTTGTATTTTTTTTCAAAATTATTAAAATTATAAAATGAATTAGTTTGTGGAATTTAATTTTGCTTCATTATCTTAATCTTGATGTCTACATAATTTAATAGAAAATTAATGAAATCGATACTTTAAATTAATTAGGGAGTTAAGGGGCTAATTGACCACAGTTATTCTGCATATTTACAACCAATAGCTAATTATTGTTCCCTTTTCCATTTATTTCCCGAATTTATTTTTTTTTGAAACAGCAATATATTTAACAAGCTGATAACTCGGCGTTGCCGATTAAAAGTATAGACTTAAAAAATCTGTACGATGAGCAAAATGTCAATAAAAATATGTGTTGCCAAACAAAACAATAAAAGAAAAAAAAAGATAAAAAATGCAAGAAAGCGAATTTTCCCGATGTTTATAAATTAAAACAGGGGAAGGGAATTGCTTGCAAAAGAAAAAATAAAAACTTTTATTCTAATCAACTTCCATTAATACAGCTCAAAAAGAACAATATATGAAAAGGAACAAGTGAAAAAAAAATGCAATCAGTAATAAATTACACACCCGATATGAATGAATAATAATAAGGAAAAAAGAAAACTGGGAAAAATCGAAAAAAAGGACAAATATCTAATTAAAATTGAATAAAAATTTAATTTAAATTTTAAAATAAATCTTACGTTGATAGTTCCGCTTCGCGGCAATACATCACGGTGTCCAATTTGATTCCTGTACATCAAACTGTCTGGACGTGTATAAAGAAAACAATACAAACATACATGCATGCTTTAAAATAATTGATACTTTATATTTATATATATATATATATATATATGCAGTTAAATATTTCAAATAATCAAAAGATGTGTTATATTTTCAATCTAAAAATTAAAATTAAAATCAGATTACCTTATCAATAATCATACAAATGAAATACTAAAGATAGTTTGATTATAGACTATTACTACTATGAAAAAGACAACCCAGAATAGGAATTTCAACAATCAAATACCAATCAGTCTTGGGAACCAATATGCATCGCATTAATCTAGATTTGTGGCGCCAACCCTCTGCGAAAGCCAATATATGTATATATTGAAAATATAACACGTTTTAATTATTTGAAATATTAATAATTTATATAAATAATATATATATATATATATATATATATATAATAAATTATACACATCATACTAGCAATTTACACAAATGCGCATTATATTTACAATATATATGAATATTAAGATTAAGTTAAATTACCCTATCTTTAATCATACATTCGAAATACAAAAGCAGATTTTACATAAAACTATTAGCATTAATACTTATCGAAACTTGAAATAAACAATCCTTATTTGAAATTCCAACAATCAAAGTGTCCAACCAGCCTTGGGACTAATTACGGTAAAGTGTTTGTTGTGATGGTTATTAACGTTTTTTCTTATAGAGTTAAATTCCAGCCATTTCAATGTTTCACACTCGTGCTATTTCCAGTGTGAAAGTTAATGTAAGAAAATATTGGTTTCTTTGGACATAAACAAAAAAAGAAACTTTTTACTTCCTGTTGCTGTAGCATTTACGCTTTTAATACGGTTACACAGTGATCCAATGACATTAGTGAATTATTCCCTCGATGTTTTGTTTAATTTTCACAAATTTTTAAATGATACTAATGAGTGTGTGTTAAGCATTCTATGTTTCTTAATCCTGTTGCTATCGTAGGAAGAGGACAAAGGCAGGGGAAAAAATGTTTTAAGTCGCAAAAACTCCTCCTAAACGATAAATAGTTTCGACATGAAATTTGCACATGCCATTCTGGAGTATCTGTGTATTTATTCAATACACAATTTGCAACAATACTTTGTATTTTTGTAATTAAATTCAAACCAATTTATCGTTTTAAATCCTTAATTCCTCTATTTTTACCATGTGAAAGTTATGATAAAAAATATTGTTTTCTTTGAGTATTAACAGAAAGCAGAAATTTTATTTGCTATCTTATTCCGTGGCATATACACCTTTCAGTATGCATCACAATCCAGTGATATTAATTATTTCCTTTCCGCAATGTTTACTTTAATTTTACAAATTTTTAAAAGATCATAATGAGTGTGTAAAATCCTTCAAGATTACTCATCCCGCTTCCTACCGGAGGGACAGGACCTAAGGAGGAAAAGAAAGAACACTATGCGGCCAGTGACACAAACACTAAACAGAATTGTAGTCCGGATAGTGACAAAATCCAAGATCTGAAAGAGCTGATTTTATCGCCTTAGCAATGATGGGATGGGGGGGATGGAGTACGAAGGACTACTAGAATCTTGACAGGTGGTTCAAACTAAGGAGAGATAAAGAAGAGGGGTGTTAAACTGTCGGTTAAGAGGGTAACAGAACACGGTATTGGATTAATGAAAATAAACGAAAGACGCTTCTGCAAAAAACTCATTTGTTAAGTTGAAATTGTTATAAGTACTTGGACTTAAAAATATTTTTATCCCATGCAACGCCAGGTGTATCAGCAAGTATATATATATATATATATATATATATATTTCAATTTATTACAATTTTTGTCTATTTTTTGCCATTGTGTCTTGGTTGTTTTTGAATTTCTTTCTGTTTTCGTATTCTTGTTATCTTATATATATATATATCATTATATATATATAATATATATATATATTATAGCATATATATAGATTGATAAATTATTAACATACACATATATATATCATAGTTAAAATTTGAAGAACTTTTCTAGTTTATTTTGGTGCTTAATTTTTTTGTTGTTTTCAAACAAACCCTACATTATTTTTATATTCGCATTTTGATCTAGTTTCAAACTTCTTGAAATTTCATTCGTTTTGATGTAAGAGTAACTGCGACAAGAATGTTAATTCCAGTTTAAATTCATCTTCCCACATTCTAGAACATGCATACATTCCATTACAGAAAATTCCATACTCTTTCAATGACAATGTTCTTTACAGGCATGAGCATTTCGTCATGATTTTCTGAAAAAGTTCTGATAATTTCTTTTTTCTTCTATCATTAATTTCCGCGTAGCAATTTAACTTTCGCTTAACGTCAAATTTTGCTGCATCATAATAATTGAATTAGTTGATAATATTTTCAGACAAATCTTGCTGATATTTTCTTGCCACCGGATGTGTTTAAGTCAACTAATGGCAATTTTTTTATTTTTTTCTCTTTTATTAATATTCTGATTTTATTAAAAAATAATAAATAAACTTCCAACAAAATATTCTTAGTGGTTACGACATGTATTGCATATTAAAGAATATTAAAGCACATATTCTTTTAAAGTGCAGTACAACTTCTAGTTCTTGTTAACTAGTATGAAATGGAAATTTCTGTGTGTATGAAATAATATATATCGATAAGCTTTGAAATATTAAATTATGTTGTGACTCTTAAGCATATCTCACTCAAGTTTTAAAAAAAAATATTAGCCGATATATATCGTACCACAGGAGGTGAATTAATCGAATTTCACTGTAATAAATTTCACTGTTTCATAAAATTCTAACCAAAAGTAATTTTATTTTTTCTTTTACTTACTGACCGTTATGAATAAGTTTATGAAAGGGGTGAAAAAAAGAAATGAACAGAAATACTCAAAGCTATTTGGATCAGGTCGAAATATAATTGCCAAGAAAAGAAAACTCTGCAAAAATTTGAAAATTATATTCGTAATTTGATATTTCTGAAAAGCTAAGTTTGTCAGAACTTCCAAAGAATCATTTATTTCAACCGTACATGCAAAATAGAGGCTATACATTGAGCTATTAAATTATTTTTTATTTTAATCTAATCTGCTTCGATATAGTGATGTCGAGTATTATGTAGAGTAGATAAAAATTTTCAGTATCGATCACAATGAAGATCAATAAATAGACTGTCAGTCTTCACCAACACCAACTAGAAAAACCGATATAATCCAGACTGCCAGTGGCGGTCGTTATGGAAACGTGATATTCCAATACATTTTGAGGTGAACATAAAGGACTTTATTTCCTGTTTGGCGCAATGGAACTGGTGGAAGTCTCACTGTTTCAGTATACTTCCGCTGAAAAGGAATTCTCTTCCCTGTAGTACGTATCGCTTAGTCGCCAAATGCTTGCGTGATTTTATATCCGTTCCTCCCTTTCTGTGCCTCTTTCTGAGGCAACCTGTTCATGGTTTTTCTCTAGGTGGTAGACAGTAGATATGAAGATGGATGAATAAAGGGAGACGGACCTTGTTAATACTCTAACAATATTTTTTATTTTACCTCGCGTGGGAGGGCTGCCTTTTGGTAGTAGCTGCTTAATGAGTTTTTCCTCTGAAAACGTGCTTTTGTACAAGGCCATTATGAGGCACTCAGTGAATAACGGAGTTACATGATGTGAAAGATATATCTAAAAATATTTAATTAATACTTTAAAAATCATTAGAAAATTAGAATTAGATACAAAAAGAAAACTCAATTAATCTTCACAATAACTTACAAGCCTCCAACTTTTTATATTATAGATTTTGATAATACAATGTGTAAAACTTTATGTCAGGTGACACAATTGAGGAATTGAGTTTTGAAGATGTCTAAATGCTTTAACTAGGTAAAGTTTGCCAAGTTGTTATTCTGAACATTTAGGAATTAATGTGTAGAGAAGTTTGATGTATAAACGAAATGATTATTTTTTTCCTTGATTTTAAGAAAAGAAGGCTTTGAAGTTGAGCGAAAGTTTTAAAGAATTTACATCTTATTGGATAAGCAGGTGGACAATGTTTGAATCTTGTCGATTTCATAACCTTAAAATTCAGAAAACCGGACTGAGATAAATTAAATATTAAGATAATACAATTGTATCATTATTAGTACCTCATATCAGAGCATGTTGCATTTTGGAAGTAATTAGAATTTTTTTCACATAGTTATTATTCAAAAGAAATTCGTAGTTATTTTGATTTGTAAGAAAAAAAAGCCTTAATTGTTATAAGATAGAAGTTTTAAAATTATAATTGTTAATGGTCCTATAGGCAATGTTTAATTTTTTTCAGAAACTGGCCTGGATATAAGGAATCTATTTATACGCTTGCTGTTAATATTCTGTAATTTTTTTAAAAAATTTCATCTTTTCATTTATATTGTAGTCAAATTCCTGATACTTTAAAATTTATTCTTGTTAATAATTCAAAATAAAATAAATTTATAATACATAAAATTATTTAAAAATCTATTTTATTTTTCCATTGTAAACGTTGATGAATTTTCAAAAATGATATTATTTTGAACCATATATTAATAATATAAATTGATAATTCTATATCTTTATGAGACTAGTAAATTATTGGTGGCAAGGAAGAATAAATAAAATATTTCAATGATTTCAATAATGAAAATGAGAGTTATGTTTAAGAAATATATAAAATTCAAATTTCATATATATAAATATTACAAAAACCTTAAAATAAGTGTAACTGATAACATCAGAAGTTACAAAATGCACTGCAAACCAAAATTCTGAAAGACAATCAATGAATCTTTATATTATCCAAAGAATACTAAATTTAAATAAAATAATCATATCTTCGTTTCATGCTAATCATCTTATACCATCTCTGCACAATAAAATTCCCTTGATAGAGTAATCTGTGCAGAAAATTGTAAATTATTTGTTTAACGTGTAGCTTTCTCCTTAGGCATCTTGCTAAGTGATATATATATGTTGTTTTTCCATTTTTTAGCTAGGTCATAGTTTATGACTATCGAAAAAATAGTTTTGAACAAAAAAAGTCTTTCTCTACAGACATATCTTTTAGTATTCAAAATGGAGATAAACAAAATGAATAATTTAATCTCATTAACTAAATGTATAAAGATTGCTTTGCGTCGCTCTTACAGTTTTATTTTCATCAGCTTTTTCTTAATTTATTCTAGCACAGAGTTGAAATAATTATCTTGCATATATTTTTGTTGAATAATAAACAAAAGGAAATGCATTTGATATATTCTTCCAACAGATATGTTATAGATTATATCTTCTATAATTGCATGTTAAGAATATGGTTTTAGTAATTCTATATTACATTATAAAATGTAATTAGATATATACATATAAAACCTAAAACACTAACACATGCAATCTCATGAGAGGTTGGTATTTTTTATCTTATTATAGGTGAAAACATGTTAAAACCAATTACTCCTTTTTGATTAAGCCCTAACGTTCTTTTATAAACTATCTTGACTGTGGATTATAAATTTCCAGTATCTTAAAATAAATGGTAAATTAAGATAATTTTTTTAAAAAAATTAAGACTTCACAATTTTAAAAAAATGAGTTATATTTCTAATGAGTATAAGATATGCGTTAAATTTTAAACCCAACTGATATATAAAATAAAAATATAAATGTATCATACATTTGAAGATGACAAATTAATATCAAAAAATTGCATTTGTTGCTTTGAAAAAAAGATTTCAGTGAACTATTTCAGCAACAGAAATCGCTATTCACATATAAGTTCTAAGAAATCATATAAGATTCAAGATTTGATTTCCTATAGCTACATACAGAAATAAACTGATGATTCTATTTTCATGAATATGTGCCGCTTGGGTAAAGTAGTGATGGTGGGGCACAACAAAGAAACGCATAATCAGCAAAGCACTTTAATATAAGAATTACGCACTAGTAGTTTTGGTTATGATGTATCAATGCCATCTACAGAATCTTAAAAAAATGTCTCTAGATTTTTTTCGTCTTATCATGTGTATTCTGCTGCGAAGAAGTTTGAATGAAATATCTTATTTGACATAGCACATACATCACGCAGGCATATTATCGAATTCTTTCATTTAAAATATCTTTGAAGGGCAAAGGAAGTTATTCCATGCGAAAGAAGATATGACGTTCATTCAATGTTATGCATAAATTGGATTTTACAATCGATATTTTGCCGGGGAAAATTTATGGAGACAAAAAATGTTTGTGGATAATTTTTCTTATTAAATCATAGATAAAGAAAATATTTTTAAATACAATTTAAATATACAATAGAAGCCCGGGAATCTGAACCCCATATCCAAAATTAGTAATCCTAACTTCTTCTTCATTCAAATTTTTTTGAAATTTTTTTTATTGAAAATGAAGATATTAATCAGAACAAAGCTTAATGTTTATTCAACTAAAAGAAGTATTCAAATTGGTCTTAAGAATGAATAAAGCATTTTAATTAGTAGAAACAACCTTCAGATATTTTTTACCCTCAACATGTTTGTCACTGTAGCATGAATAAAGGCGTGTCTTTCCGTAAGCCTTCTCACAGAGTTAACCACAGTAGGTGTCCCAAAAAAATGAAAGCCATTTGTTTTTTCTCGCATTATTTTTTCCTTTATGTCAAACACCAAATAAATTTTCATGCACGAACCACAGCAACCCGTGCCGATTTGCACTTAACTAGTAATTATTAATCAGTACTTGTGTACTTAAGATAGCGAACGCTGGCACGTATATGTTTTGCGGAGCACAAAAGCAGTGCAAATGGTAAAGTGTTGTGGTAATAAGTGTTTGTATAATTTTAATCAGTGAACAGAACATGGAAGCTGTAGTTCTAAAAGTGATATGTTTAATAGGGGACATAAAAGATCAAATACTGGGTTCAAACTTCCCTCTAATGGAAAAGTCCTCGCAGTTTTGTTTTACACATTCGAGAAGTGAATTGAGCTGTTAATGAGTGCAACTGCTATTCGCGTGAATATATTTTGGGAAAGGCACGCATATCTACCAAATTGTGTGAGGAACTTGTTACCTTGTATCAAACGAGACTTACAAAAATGCAAAAAATTATAAGACGTATTAATGCGGCAACAACAAGAATTTATAAGTAATTTATGCACTTATTCGACATTGCTCACGCTTATGCTCCGTTAATGAAAACAGAGGACGATAGGATGTTCTTTCAGTGCCAAACAAAGCCTGGCCGACCCGGCTACTTGGGTGGAGTGGATAAAAAACTGACCGACAAAGAGGAAAGGGCGACTGAGCTGTCAGAGAAGAAATATGTTTCCGCTTGAACATCCTCGTCGTCATAATGGCATTGCAAGAAGATTCTCTCGAATTCTAGTGAAAATATGGATTCAGAAGATTTCAAAAGATTTGATCGAAAGTATAGAACCTGGGAAAAGTAAATCAGTAATAAGGAAACATTTTACTCCCCAAAGTTAGTTGTTGCATTAGACAGGTGTGTCAAGTTAAGTATGGGAGATTCTGTGTTTAAACTTGAAGTTATTGATGCACTTAGATGTACTGGATGAATTTCCGATAAGTAAGTCTTCAATTCAAAGAATCCGAACAGAAAAACGGAAGGAACGTGAGGAAAAACATAAAAATTGATTTCCAAAACAAGGAACCTACATTAGTGACCTACATTAGATGGCAAACCGTTGCCTGCTTTGAGTGCTCGAAAATCGAAAGAAGAACGTTTGCCTGTAGTTTCATGTGCACTTAAAGAATAAATTGCTAAAGCCGAGACTGAATAATCTTCTACATTCAAAGAACAGACGCAGGCTTTTGATGATTCTAGATTGGAATCTCAAGACAAAGTCCAAATTCTCTGTTGATATTTTGAATACAGAATGTTTTAATGGCGCTTAGTGCTCCTCGAGCAAACATTTTACAGGGAAATGCTTTTTTTCCGCTTGCCGCCATCATGTATACGAACTGGTATTAAAGGTCGATTCGTGAAGATTAAAAACAAGTGACAACAAGCCCCGATATTCCACTTTAAAAAAAGCTCAAAAATAATTGAAAACATCAATTCACTAAAATACAGTGCTACACACAGAAACAATGAAAGTGTTCCGAACAGTACCTGAACTTGAAAATTTGTTTGTCTTTACCGCTCTGAACTTAAAAAATGCTATGGTCGGAGACATCGAGAGTTGATCGAACTTCCTATCGTGTATTTTTTAGGTGGAGACGCAGAAAAAAATTAAAAATCGGATCTCTGGGTGCCAATGCACCAAGCTAGGATGGATGGCCTGAGCGATGTACCTCACCTCAAAAGCAATGTTAATTAGTTCTCAGCTGAAAATAACACACAGGATAAGGAAGTACTGTTAGACGTCTGTTTGTTTATCATGACAATCTACGTTAAACCATGGTTTGATTCATTTTGGCAAAGTTAAAGCACTTTCTACAAATATTTGCGCTTTTTTGAAATCTTTGAAAGCTATGAAATGGTGAATGAAATTATCTAGAAGCTGCTTTACAGAAATTTAGCCAAAGCATTTATGGACGAAATAGCAGTCTTGGCACTTTTGATGATGATGTGGACGAAGAAACAAAATTAAAAATGGTGGCAAATTTACATAGAGAAAATTTCTGATCCATTGAAAATATACATTCCATCGAAGGGAAGAACTTTAGAATTCATTGTATGGTGAGTTTGATATATTGATTTTGTAATTGTTTTCTTATTTAGTTATTTATTTGCAATTACAATTCGTTATTAATTCTTACAGAGAAAAAGTATCAATACCTTCCATGTCAATGTTGTCATTGTTTTCTAGACTAAAATTGATGATAATTTTCTCAACGAGAGTCCCTTTCATGGGCGAATACGTTTCTAGACGTTAAAAAGATTTACATCTCAATGCTTAGGGCAGTGAATGATAAGCAGCTGAAAGAGCGGAAAATATGATGCAGCACTTTCATGGATTAATAATTGAGAAGGAAACAAAAACAATTTTGCGCTACATTGCATACAAGAACACATGAAGATTTATCCTGATTCTGAAAAGCAAACATTTGAAAACAGAAAATATGTACAGTAATGTTTTCAATACGGTAATAAATATTGCTTTGAATAAATTATGTCTTATGTACTAAAGAAACATACATTTTACAATCTTTCCATAGTATTCCCGTATGAAATTTCACGTTCAAGTTTGACCCAAAGCTCCACTGGTTACCTTTATCTTATTGCAATAATACTTTTATTTTATGTTGTATTGAGGTGAAATGAAAAAAATAGAGGGTATGCGTATTCTATTTGCAAAAAAAAAAAATTCTATTGTATTCAATTCCTAACCCACAGTCAATACTCTATTGCATTTAGTATAATGGAGAGTATTTTATCGAATTTCTGAATAATCAGAATACCACTAAATTCAAAACAAAGGTCAACCTCAATTAGTTTGGATTCTGGAGTTCTGATTCTACTTATTCTAAAGTTCTCAGACCTTTGTAGAATTAGTAACTTTTTCCCTTACAGGTTCGAAAAATTTTATTTATTGATTTTCCTTAAATTTACCCTAGCAATACGTAACTGAACGAAGTTATT